>JAPQRQ010052793.1:0-19208 GCA_037367365.1 Apogon talboti | reverse complement strand
GGTTGGGACCAAACAAGTCATTTGAGGATGTCATCTTGGCTTTTGGGAAACTCTGTTCCAACATTTTATAGACCAAATATTACTAGATTTATTGACAAATAAATCAGCAATGAACAGAAATAGTTAGTTAGTTGTAATCTTATTTTGGTTAAAATTTCTACCCAGTTAGGTTCCACTGTTGTGATCACACAAAAGGTTTATGTACCAAGCTGTGAACACATTTAACTGCTAGTAAAGGTTGTCACGAAATGTCACTGTCAATGTTTTACTATAATGGATGACATCTGTACTGTTACTACTGCATGTACTGTTTTGTAGTTAAACCTACAGTAAGATGTTGTATTCTATAAGATTATTTGTAGCGTGAAAACCACATGTCTCTAAAAGCCACCCTGTCATGGGCTCAGAAAAAGTGGCCTGTTTTAAACCTTGAGATTATACATTTTCCTGTAAATCCATGAGGGGTTATAAATATTTTTTTTTCTTGAGAAGAGTGGGTATTGGAAATGTATTCCTTAAGGGACCATTCTTCAGTTTATCACAAGCGTTCAACATCAATACATTTGGAGATACATGGTTTTCACTGGACAGGAAAGGGATGAAAAATTACAATATGAAAAGTAAAGCTGTAAGACAAATGTAATCGAGTAAAAAGTACCTTTTTCGCTGAGATGTAATGGAGTAGACGGATAAAGGAACATAGAATAGAACTAAGTAGCTCAGATGTATACTTATTGACAGTACTTGGACTCCTCCACTGGACAGGTCTTGCAGTTACTCCCGTGTCATTTCAATAAAGACAGCCAAGGCCTCATATGCTAAAACCTCCATCCGTCTGCATCTCTGTGTTTGTTTCTCAGCGATGCCGAATGAACGAAGAAACGGGTGCAGATTACCTGAGGCCATGGCAGCTGTCGGAGTGTTTGGATGGCGGTGGTGTCGGCGTGGTCGAGTCCAGCCGCTGCAGTTCCTGTTCTGAGGGATACGTGGTCACCTCCTTTAACTGGCCTTGGCAGACTCATGGTGTTATGAAAGGAGGTGCCTTACAGAAGGTGTGGCATAGTCATGTGTATCAGCACTGTCTTTCACTCCACCCTGGTAAGCAGATGGGCTCAGATTTCAGAAAAAGTTATAATTTGAGTAAAAAATACCAATGTTTTATTTGTACATGGGCTGTATTTAGTGAAGTGGCTGACTGGATTCAACATGGACATCAGGTGATCAGTTGTCAGTGGTACTGTCTGGTTGTTACAGGTTGATCCACAGTTAGTCGATGGGCATTTGTCCTACTTTTTGGGTGCAGTTGGCATCACCGGCCTCACTGCATTGCTGGGAGTACGGGAGAAAGGTCATGTGACAAAAGGGGCCAATCAGACCATGGTTGTGAGCGGCGCTGCTGGGGCCTGTGGCTCCATAGCTGGACAGGTAAGTAAACCAAACTTTTACATACACATGTCTGCTGAGTTCAACTGATCAGTCACCATATGTAGGTCTGTCACAGACTCAAAGATGCTCACATATATTTTTTTCAATGTCAACATGAAAACTTTTTTTTGCAAAAATGTTATGCAGAAAAAGATGCTTATTTCCTCAAAGGACATCCTATTTCTTTGTATTTCCTTTTCTTTTTTTTTTTAGTTATTCACACAATATCCTAGTGTTAGGCACATTGTAGTGATCACTGCAAAAATCAAATACAGACGTGTATCGGCCATATTATCATGACCTCTGACAGGTAAAGTCCTAATAATGTTGATTATCTGTTTACAATGGCATCTCTCAGTGGGTGGATATTAGGCAGCAAGTGAAGTCCTCAGAGTTGATGTGCTGGAAGCAGCAAAATGGGGGCATAAAGATCTGAGTGACTGTGTCTAAATGGCAATGATCAAACAACTGGGTCAGAGCATCTGTTAAACTGCAGGTCTTGTCGGTTCACCCGTTAAACAAAGGTTAGTATATACCAAAAGTGAACTGAGGAAGGACAGTCCAATTTCAGTTTAATTGAGCACCTCTGGAATGTGCTGGAAAAAGAATTCTGATTCACAGAGGTCCCACAATGCAACTTAAAGGATCTTCTGCTAATGTTTTGGTACCAGATACCACAGCACACCCTCAGAAGTCTGGTGAAGTCCAGGCCTGTGGTCAAAACTGCTTTTGGCAGCAAAAGTCGATCTATACAATATTTGGAAGGTGGCTATAATTTTGTGTTGCCTCAGATTCTCAGGTGGGTTCCATTAACCCTGGAACACCCAGAGGATGTGCAGTTTTCAATATATTCTGCTCCAGTTGTTGAGCCTCATAATTTGTCCCTCATCAAAGTCACTCAGACCGAGGTTAGGTGAGGTCAACAGACAAAGATATGACAGAGTCAAAGAAGTGTAAAAAATAATATATTAATATTGGCAGCAGTAATTGGTCATAATTGTTCTATCATTAAAATACTGTATTATTGCACCAGCATTGGCCCCAAATTGTTGCACAGCTCTGCTTTGGTGTCATTTATACAGCTGAGTTACTCTACATCTATGCATTTATGTAATATATAATATAATAATGTAAACCATCACAATGGCAGTAACTTATTTATGTGGTGAAATTGTATTGAAATGATCCTTATCTTAACAGGTTTAAATAAAAGACAGATAAGGGCCAGATGATCAATGGGAAATATGTTACATAAACAAATATTCAGAGTAGCAGATCTAACAGGAACAGAAACAGAAATCAACAGGAACACTTATTAGATTACAAGAAACAGAAGCAAAGCCCTCATCATGTCCTTTCCTACTTGCATGACTTCCAGATCGGCCGGCTGGACGGTTGTGTGAGAGTTGTTGGCATCTGTGGTTCTGATGACAAGTGCAGAGCTTTAGTAGAAGACTTAGGTTTCTCTGCAGCCATTAACTATCGCCAAGACGACGTCTCTGCAAGGCTTAAGGAGTGCTGCCCCGATGGCATCGACGTTTACTTTGACAACGTGGGAGGAGACATCAGTGATACTGTCATAGCACAGGTAAACCTCACAGGTTCTTGGAGAATAATCTGTTGGCTCTTTGGTTCATGAAAATCATATTAGATGTGTGTGCACTACTGTGGCATTTCCTCATTAAAATAAAGCAGCTTTTACCAGTAATAAGTTGAATGTTCTGACTTTCCTTCCTATCCTTTGCACTTGTTTGTCCAGTATGGATGTGAAAATACTCTAAAATATCTTCCTTATCATAAACAATAGGAATCCTTAACCATGACTTTAATCTAAGAAGGTTCCTCTGTCGTACTGTGTGCTTTGACACTGACACATATCCCTCTGCTTCTCTCCATACTTCTAGATGAACAGAGGTAGCCATGTAATCCTGTGCGGACAGATCTCACAGTATAACAAGGATGTGCCGTATCCTCCGCCCCTGAGCGTGGACACACAGAACGCCCTGCAGAGAAACAGCATCACCCGGGAGCGATTTATGGTGCTCAGCTACATGCACAAAGCAGAGGCTGCCCTGTTTGAGCTCAGCCAGTGGGTTAAATCAGGTCAAATCAAGGTGTGGAGGAAACCCTGATGGTGTTTGTCTGTCTGACTGCGTGGGTGTCGTTGTTCGTGCAGAATGGATACTGCTTCCCCTTTTGTGTCTAATGTCATTTCTGTTTTACTCTGCAGGTGCTAGAAACTGTGGTGAATGGCATTGAAAATATGGGAGGTATGTGGGTTTTAATTATAGCATTGTCTCACTATTGTTTTGCTTTTAACAGAAGTACCCAGAATGTGGGCTAAAGTAAATGTCCTAATACCACACTGAATGTAGTATTGTGCACTAAAATGCTCCCTGTCAGTGTTCTCCATATATATGATGTTTTTGGATACATTTTTACTGCTGCATTAATGTGTAGGTTACATTTTAATGCTCAAGATGTTTAAAGTTGAGCTCATTTCACCTACTTTATATATTGGTGATATTTTAATCTACAGTAATTATCATAAGATAATCATATGTTTGTAGCATTGCTGTCCGTTTAGAACCATTTATCTTTCAAAAGTGACAGTGGGTTTCTCAGCTAATCCAAAACAGGATTTGGATTAACATTTGAAATTGAACCCATAAAAGAAACACTATATCGCTCAGTTTATCACAAACATTCAAAGTTACTGTATTTGGAGATAATGTGGTTTTCACTGGACAGGAAGAAGAAAATCTGAAAAGACAAACGTAGTCAAATATACAGAAGTATAATATTGCTTTAATGGTACAAACACTTCAAATTTGTACTTAATTATGTAATTTCAGGTCATATATTAATAAAGCTTAAAAATGTACAAGAAATTAAATTTATGTCCAAATTCAAAATATTATTTACGTTTTTAATTACATAATTAAATGAATTAGATTGGAGAGTTAGAAAATGATTAATTCTGGAAATTACTCATTAAGTTGTCCATCCCATATTAACTAGCTAGTAACTATTGAGCAAATGGTTCTAACTTCCATCTGGCTGTCTAGCTGTAATATAGCTGCATATAGTATTCAACTTTATGTTGTTATTATTAGACTGTGTTTAAGCTTCTTTATCTAGCTTGCACACTTTGCTAACACATTGAGCCACAGGGAGATTTGGTGTAGTTAAACAGTCCTCTGGCCCATCCACCAGTAACTGCTAGATAACTATCTAGATATCTAGCTATCAATTGGATAATGTCATGTGGGCATAATGTTAAGACAGACTGTACATTATATGTAACTGACTTAGTATCTTATTAGCGGTGGCGGCTGGTGAAACTATTTTTTGGTGTAGTGCATTATCCAAGTCAGTTTTCAGCTGCACTATAACCACATACCAGCACTAGGATACACCAAAGAACATGTACCAGTACTGTAAAATATCAGTTCAAAGTAAAATAAAAATACACAGTATGTGTTTTCAGTCATGTATTTTTATATGTAAATTTCATCCATCTATCCTTCAAACATACAAACAAAACAGAATTTTTTCCATGACTCTATTGTTAAAGTCAGGCATGTCCCTGACAAGTGACTTTTCCACTGATAATCTGGCCTAATGCATTTAGATCAGGGTGAATGTAGTGCAAGCAGATCGCATGACATAAAAAAAAAAAAAAGAAAATCAACGTAAGGGCTAAAAGAAGTCAATGTTACCATTGGAGCCGGGATTCAAACTCTGACCTTTCACATCTGAGGCTTTGGTGCCCTCTGAGTCATCCTGCTGTTTGTAAATGTGGCTGCAGTATGACCTACAGACCTATTCACTGATTCCATTTCTGAGGGAAGTCTTGATACTTTGTGGGATGTGACGTTTCCTCCTGTGGGTGGTGCGTGGACGCAATTTTTTGCGCCCCAAGGCTCTCCTATATCTTGTATTGGAGGCGGTCTACTGCGCACGCGCCATTTATAACGAGGGAAAGATCAGCGGAGAGCCTCGGAGGCAGATTTTTGCGTCCCAAACAGGAAACACGTCAGGTGACTGCTTACCAAACGACCAAAAACATTTTTAAACTACAGCTGAATGCAGGTTATACACAGTACTCATGGGTCATATCATGTATAGCTCGGTTATTTAAATATTAATGTTTTTGTAAAATTATTTTCGGTGGTTGCTGTGAGACAGGTGGGACGGCGCCCTAACGCCCTCTATTGATGAGCTGCCACTAGTTATCAGACTATATTTAAGATTTTTTGCCCCACACTTTACTAACACATTTAGCCCAATAGAGTTACGGTGTAGCTAACACACGTCAAGCTAAATAGTCATATAAACTCAGAGTCTGCGGTCCAGATTAATTAACGTGCCATCATTAGCTAACAGCTAACTAGTTACCTATTCTGTAATGTCATGTAGACATAATGTTAAACTATATATGTAACTGACTAGGTTATCTAAAAAACACACTGCTAACACATTTAAACCCAGTAATGGTGTAGCTAACATTACTAGCAAACAAGATGTCAATAAAACTTAATCTGCCTACAAGCCTGACAAATAGTTGAAAAAGCACAATGAGCTGTTTTTGGACTAGGTTTTGTAACAGTTATATCTATTTATTTTTGTGGTCAATACACTTATTTCTATTTTTAACAATTTCAAGCCATAAAGCACATTTCAATACTCCTTACATCCCTCTTCTTTTTCTTGCAGTTGCTTTCTGCTCTATGATGAAAGGAGGAAACACTGGGAAGCAAATAATAAAGATATCTGACTGAAGAAAACACCAAATATCTTCCTACAGATACCTGGGGAAATTAACCTTAGGATGGATTTAATATTAATTCGGTGAACTGTGATGATATATTGCATTGATTATAGTTGATACTGATGTGAAACTGCTAATGAAGAATCATGCTCTTGAGAAAAATACTTTTAACAGAGTTAGGACATTTAAGGCTTGATGATATTGATTTAGTTTCATGAGTGGTGCAGCAGTCAAATAAATAGTGTAATATTGCAGTAGTGGATTATACATTTTAAAGTATACTAAACAGCAAAAGTATGTTGGGGTGAAAACAATAATATTCATCCTGATATGATTTTGTATTATGAATATCACTGATATGGAATACATTTCTCTCTTGTACTTTGCGTTCTCTAACTGAAACACAATGTTGAAAGCAAAATGAACCATTTTACTGCAATTATTTTTAAAATTGTACCGTAATTACATATGTTGTAATGTTTTTGTGTTGAGGAAAAAGCAGAACACTCATTTTCCTTATTTTAGTATTGCACTGCCTTGAACATGAAGAAACTGAACACTAAATCACGAAGTCAGAGACTAAAGCTATTTCTGTTACGTTTTACTTCCATGTTATTTTTGTATTGCTTTTTACATAATTTTTGTCTTTAATATTGTGTCTTGTTACATCTTTTACCTTTGTCTTTGTTGCGTTTGCCATTTTCCCCTCACATTTTTCATTACTTTATCTTTTGTATAATTTTTGTCTCTATGTTGCTACTGTTTTGTTACATCTTTTATGTCATTCTTGTCTTATGTAATTTTTCATTTTCATTTAATCTTGTACAAGATTTTAAAAAATAATAATACTAATTTAAAACCACAAGCAAACTGGTTCTGTTTTCTTTCAGTCAGAACCAAAAATTTGCCTTTGAATTTATCATAATAATCAATATTGCCTTATATGAAAATGTTTATCACGACAACATTTTTTTGCTGCAACGCTCCAACTCCAACTTAACATCCTGTTTTAATCAAACTTTTCAGATTTCAATATTATCTAAGTTTAATCCACATGTAGACAAAAAACACAATTTATTGTAATGAACATTTTTATTCCACAGCACTATAAACCATTAACAAAATAAAAATAGTGGTTGGCTCTAATTTCTGTTTTCACAAGAAAAGAAATGTGGCAGGTGTATAAATCATCTATTCATTTCAGTGTTTCCCTTTCAAAGTCTTTTTTTCTTCTTCGTCTTCTTTCAGACAGACAGTTAAGTGTACAATACACAACAATCATAACCAGATTCATAGTGATCAGTCAGTCAAGGTTTCTGGTGTTTTCCTGTTGAAAATGCATCTTTACTTGGAGGTTACAGTGAAGTAAAAGCTCATATCAGCAGTCTCTGATGACTTTGGAAATCTAGTCAACGCTGCCACCTGGTGGACAGATTAGAGAACCAGAGAAATACCGGGCAGCTTTGAAGAGGACTGTTAATACCAGTCGTCAAAGTGGAATTATAACAATTGGTAATGGTCTCCAACACATGTAAAAAAGACTGATCTAAGGAAAGACATGGGACTGTAGCCAAACTGAGTTCACCTTTTTCAGTTTGCTCAGTGTCTCGCAGAAGTTCTACAAACTGCTCACTTTTATCACACTAATAAGCAATTATTCTGCACCCAGGCTGAGCTGTGTGTGTGTGTGTGTGTGTGTGTGTGTGTGTGTGTGTGTGTGTGTGAGTGATCATAACTGGATCTAAATCTGTCAAAACACTGCTTCTGTTCAAACACTTAGAGAAATATGATTCTTGTATTATTTCTGCATTTTTTGATCAGTTTGTTCTGGTGGAATCCAGGGACCTGCTACTACGGTAAAAAGATTGCACAACAGCGCCCTCGTGACACAGTTTTAACACACTCATCATTACAAAAACAGAAAGGATGCAGACAAACACAAAGCTGTCAGAATCATTTCCACCACAGGGAATGCTCTCGTACCTCCCTAACCATGCTCATATCACAGAGATGAGGCCTTCCTTGGTGAGAAATGCCCATTCCCAGTGCAGCAATATAACATGAAGGAAAAAAGAAACTTAAAAAAAATAAAATAAAAAAAATCACACAATACAATCAAGATTAATAAATAAAAAACAGCATCATTGCATTTCACCACATCTATAACACATTCATTTTGTTGTGTAACCACCACACTTGGATTGTTTGACATGGTTCTTAGTTCACTGAGCTATTATGGCGTATAAAAACATGATGTTCCTGAAGTACTACTGGGCCCAGCCTATTGTTCAAGTGCTTGCGTTCCTGAGAAACAAACAGCTGCTTTCGGTTCTACTTGTCTGGAGGAGAGTGAAAATGTGTGGTCGGCTTCTCTGTGTTGTTTTTTTTTTTCTTCTTTTTTAGTGAAAACTGGCATCGGAAGGTTTTGATATGATTTTCCCCATGTGAATACTGAGAAGTGTCAAGTGGCAGTTTATGTGCAATGGGATTTATTTTAAAAACACTTTCAATCAATAAAGCACGTGTACACAAATTACATAACTTAGTTGATTGGTAATTTCTTTCCTTCACCGATTTCCTTGAGTTACACATAAAAGGATGTTTTTAAAATGACATCATCTAAGTTGCGTTACCTACGTCACCTCCGCCTAAAGGAAATACCACGCTTTGGGTACGTCCATACTGCAAGCCTTAGAGCTCAATTCAGACTAATTGCTCAGATCTGCCTTTTTTTCTGGCTCTTCATTGTTTTTTTTTTTAAATGAGGTCAAAATCACATTCCATGCCTTCGCAAAGACATCACACACAGCACATTATCGTAAGGAACTAGACAGGAACGCCAGCATTTACACTTTCATTGCTAAGTTGGCCTCCCATCCTAAATACCTAAGACTTCTAAAAGAGATGGACAGTATATCAGATTAATTAAATGAATTATGTTGATGTTTTTAAACAATTTACAGGTTGAGTGTGTGATATTTAGTGACACTTGGTGGTGCAGACTGCAGCCTCAACTACACCCTTATCTACAGATTTAAGGGTCAATGTTCCTTCACGTTCTGGCCTTTTTAGTTTAGGGGATATAAACCGTGGATGCCTCCCACTATGAACCATATGTTTGAAGCCTTTGGATGGTGTCTGTAGATAAAAAAAAGCTCATTCTAACTTAATAAAAACACCAGAATTGTTATATTTGTCTCTGCAAACAGATCGTCTTAAAACTCTCTTCGTCTTAAACCACAACTTTTTTAGCCAATTTTTCGGCTGTGTTGCTGGTCTCAGATACTTAGACTTATCTCTACACTTCATTTGCTCTGTTCCAGTGCTGTTGATATGTCTGACAATGTTCACCAGCATTCTGGAAAAGGGGTAAAAGTAATCCATCTGCACAGAGCTGAGCGCAGGATGTTACGATGCTAGTGCATTTGAAAAACAGTGTTGGGAAAAGCAGTTCTTTCGGTGGAATGTGCATAAGGAAGCGTGTGACAGTACTAGAATGACTAAATCTCTACAAAAAGAAACGGCACATAAAAAGACGTGTCAAAACTTGGCATTTTCAGGTTATAGTTGTAGCTCGGAGGTTGTTGCTCTTTCGTGTAGCAACAGGGACTTTCAATACGGTTACACACAGACAGAGAGAACGACAGAAATATTCACCTTTACTCCAGCAGAGTGACTCCGGCTCAGACTAGTATCTTGTCCAGCCCTAGCACTCACTGTGTCCTCACTGTCTACTTCCACTGCAGCTGTCTTCCATGTTTGTATTCACAGAGTAACTCCTGCCAGTGCAGAGCAGGGACAAACATTCATCTAGAGGGACATGAAACTCACATGGATTTATGTAGAAAAAAAAAAAATCTTGATTCAGATTTAGGACCACAAGTAAAAGAAAAAAAAAAAAGGGATATTGAATGATTTGTGCTGTTCTCGCTGTCACAAGAAACCCCACATCTGAGTCTCATATGAACAATATAATCTGATTTGTGCCCCTTTCGTAGTCTGAACATACCCTTTTGCCGGCCAGAAAAAAAACCAGGAAAGCTTTGATATGAATGAGACACACACCTTAGTCGTCAGAGGGTAAACGTGGTCTGGTTTGGCACGTCCAGCCATCATTAGTGAATGAAAATGGTTGTCAGAGGGAAGAATAAAAGGTGAAATCTTTCGTATTCATCCTTTGGCAGTGGTGAAGTGGCGTTTGGCCAAGGCAACACTTCCAAAAAGTGCTAAAGCTCAAGTCAATGAGTCAGCTTAAAACCACAGCAGAATACAGCAGTTATATACCGTCAACTGCAGCATATATTGGACTAGTCCTCACATAGCTGAAAACGGGCTGTTTGACCCTCAATGTATCCAAGGTTTTGATTTTTATTTATACACTGTATACATTGCTATAAATATGGCCAGAAATGTGCTCACTGGTGTTTTACAATAACATGCATATTAAGTAAACAATACTATCTAGAAACAGGATGGTGAGTGATGTACTGTGAAGTGGCTTTGGAGGGAAGAGAACCAAAGGAAGGGGCTGCTGTGGGGGGGGGGAAATTGAGGCTTTCAGGGTGGATAGAGACAGCAAAATATATCTGTGAGTCAGGCTCGGGGAGATTGTGGTGTTACAGTGCAATTACTGTCAAGAGGGAGTGTTGCTCTTGCTGTTGTCACGGACGAGAGGGGCAGGGCCCGTCCAGGCGCGGTAGACCAATAGCAGGCTGAAGCCCAGCGCCCATGTGCGAACCGGAGACAAGAGGAAGGCCATGGGGCCATAGGTCTCCAGCAGAAAGTAACAGGAGTGGGCCTGCCAGGTGAGCAGCAGCAGCATGAACACGTGAACGCCCAGAGTCCGCCAGCGGCAGCCCGGCCGCAGGAAGTGGGATCGGAAGGTGTTGCCGCGGCAACGGTGGTGCAGGCTCCAGCAGAGGTAACAGGTGAGGGGCATGTTGAAGAAGAGCAGCTGGCACAGAGGAAGTACAGAGGAAATGAGTTGGGTTAAATGTGATTAGCATAAATCTTCAACCTTACTCAGAATAATAAAGCCTTTATCATCACTGATGGGAAATGACGTCAGTTCCATAAGCACATGCACAGAGATAAATGCTTACAGGAAAAGTATGCTTAAAATGATTACAAACGCAATGAAACAGTTTACATACTGTATATGATCTAGATGAAAATATAAATAAACAAAGCAGAGCTGGTGCCTGTTGAATGACACAGAAACAAAATAAAAGCCAGGCTAATTTGGTAAAGTCTGACCCTTTCTCAGTCGTTTCAGTTCCATAAAGCAAATTTAACATAGTTCAAGCTCGGTTTCTCCAGCATAAATTGCTGGAGAACTAACCTGGTCCAGGGCAGGATCACGGTCAGGCTAAGCTTTAAGATAAAAGAGGACAGGTTTTTTGCAAATGCACAAATATGAAAAAAATCTGCCCATTTTGATGGTGGGAATGTTCATACTAATGAAGAAAACCCTATTTTTTAATTGGGTATGAACGGCTAAATGTAAACAGGAACATTAGTGGAAGACTCATTTTCATCAGCTCCTACATGACGATACGTAACACACAACATGATAAACATAAACTGGGAATATGACAAAACAAAACACAGGAGAACTTGACATGACTAAATGTGTTTTAACTCAAGACCGACATCTGCACCGCTTATGAATAACATGTACATGTCGTTATCTTGACTACATGACGTCTTGATCTGATTGTGAATTTGATCAATGTTTATGAAACAGCCTTAGCTCCAACAACTACATTTGTTTCCTTCAAGTCAGACGTTGGACTTCATCACAGATTTTCTTCGTGCGCTCGGTGGCGTCTGCTTGCATCTTTGTGCGAGGAACAGCACAAATATGTTTAAAAATGAACATGAACTTAATTTCTGTGTTACTCAAGGTTTGAAAACACAAATAAATGCCCTAAATTACACTATTTACATTTAGAATTTGGGAGAAACGTTGTTGGTAATTTCCTGAATATACTAAATATACTCATTTCACGCAAACACATACTTAGAAATATAAAAAACAGTGGTGTCTTAATTTTTTCCAGATATGTTGGTGCACAGGAAGATGTCTTAAATAATTGATCAACATTGTCTTACTTGCACGACTCCAACCACATAGGTGAGGCTGCCTTCTAGGAAGTGTCCATCAATGATCACCCCAAAGGCGAAGCAGGCACCACTGTGGCCATCAATCATCTCTCCTATAAACCAGGGGCCTGAACACACAGCACATCAGGGTTTTATAAAATTATTTAACAGTAAGAAATTAATAGATGCATTGTGGCTTGGAAATTTTACTGATCAAATTAGCATTTTGAGTTAATGCTGCGTATGACTTTCATCACAATTTTTTTTTCAAATTTGTAAAACCCCAGTGATATCCTAATTATCACTAATCCATTAGTCTTTCTGTGCTCACGCACCTGAATCACTTTCCTCACGGTAAACAACTTCGAAGATGACTCCATCATAAACACAGTCCGCATGTTTACATAACACAATAAAACGTCACTTGGGCCTTTTCGGAAATTTTGTCGCGAAGTGCATTGTGGAAAGTGAAAGCGGTTTTTCACAGATTTGGGAAGAAAACAAGGCAGATCGCTACAATGTTAAATTATCCAGTCCACCAGCGTTGTTCTAAAGAATGAGTATAGTTGGTGGATGGAGATAAAGGCCACATTTGGGTTCAGAACTCACAAAGAGACAGCGAAATTGCTGCTGTGTGGAATTCCCACAATGCACTTTGCGACAAAATTTTGAAAAGGCCTGGGTGATATTTCAGTTTGTTATGTAAACAAACAGACTGTGTTTATGATGGAGTCATCTTCGAAGTTGTTCACCGTGAAGGAAGTGATTCAGATGTGTGAGCACGGAAAGACTAATGGATACTAATTAGGATATCCCTGGGGTTTTACACATTTGAAAAAAAATTTGTGATGAAAGTCATACGCTGCTTTAACGTTACGTTCTTTTTACTATGTTGACAATAAGCCACACTTTAACTTTCTGTAATCATTTGGCAAAATAACAATAATGTGTGATATCGGACTATTCTGTTCTTCAAATTCACTAATGTTCTTCTATTGTTGTCGTTAATGTTTTGTTTTTGCCTGTTGTTTGTTTCTGTATCAGTGTTTGTTTGTGTATAACCTGGTCCTGTTCTCCAATCAGGGAACATTCATACAAGTAATAAAATAATTAAATCCAACCAATAGGGGGAATTGATCTAAGGCTCAAAACCCTCTTAGATTACAACTGTCAAGTAACTCATGGCACCCAGTACCACCCAGTAATATTGGAGGCCAAATTGCTGAACAGGACAGGTTTAAAAAAATGTTTTAAAAAATATGACAATAATGTTAAACTTGATGCACAAGACAAGAACAGCAGTCGACCCACCTAAAGCTGTACACAGATTGAACAGCAGCAGAGAGTAGTAGAAGGTGTTAATTTTGCTGACCAAATGGAGAGACATACATGCTTGAGAGAGCAGCCCTAAAAAGACCGAAAAACACGAAACATGAAAACAGCTTAAACCCCATTCAATTCATTCTAAAAATAAAGTGCAGTAACATAAACATTTTGACATGTATAATTTGTTATGCAGTGTCCTTACCTCTCCCAGAGGAAATATGGAGAAACCTAAAGGCCAGAAGCACACCGACATTCAGCAGCATCGTACAGATAAAGGCCACTCGGCCCAGGATGTAGTGGTCTGTGAGGAGGATGAAGGACTGCACAAAGCCGAAGCTGGGAGTCAAGTTGTTCTCCAGAGTAAAGTGCTGCTCACGCACTGTCGACCGGCCTGCCGAGTCCTGACTCAAACACAGAAAAGAACAGGTGAGAACTTGTTCATCTCTTAAACAGAAACAAATGACAGTAACGTGTCAAAGCAACAGCGTCTACTTAGTACACCACAATTCACCTCATGGAAACAAAAACAAAACAGCCAGTTCATCCGGTCCAATTAAATATTTAGGAGCCAAGAGTCTCCATGTTTTTCAGTGTAAGTGTAAGATAAATGAATGCTGTTCAGACCTCCACTTTAACTCTGATGGTGTGCAGCCCTGTGAGGTAGAGAGACGGATCCCACAGCAGCACAAATAGGGGGCCCCCAGCAGAGTGCCCCCGTCCAACGGGGTCTCCATCGATGCTCACATGCACCGCTGTGATCGGAGACTCTGAAAAGGCCAAGATCCTGTCAGGGGAAAAAAAAAAAAAAAAAAGACACAGGCATGATATGTTATTCACTAGAAAGAATTAAATGTATGGGTAAGCTCTACTTCCATATACTGTATGTTGGGACATTTTCTAAAATATAATAAAACTAGAATCACACAACGAAAATGTCCAATGTTTTTAGTGACCAACAGAATTATATTTGGAAATCTAAAAAATTTAGATCACAATGCCTGCAACACACTCAAAAGAAGGACATTTACAACTGTGTTACATGGTCTTTCCTTTTGTTCAGGATCTTTGACGGTTTGTGAACTAAGGACTGATTGACGTACTTTCTCAAGTTTGGTTTTAATTCATTGTGTCCAACAGTTTGTGGTGGACGGTGTCTGATTTTCCTCTTCCTCATGTCCTATATTTTCAATAAGAGACAGATGTGGACTACAGGACAGGACAGTCCAGTACTCTGTGACTATGAAGACACGCTGTTGGACCTGGTACAGAATGAGGCCTGGCACTGTTCCTGATGAAATAACCATGAACTTCAGGGAAAAGATGTCGACTTAATGGCAGCATATGTGCCTGTACAATTCCAATCTCTGCCTTCACATCGGTGGACCCTTCACTTATATGCAGGTCAGACGTGTCGACACTGTAATGGCAGTTTTAGTGTACTGTTTGAACAGTTGCTGGGCTGTTGTTTAAATTACACCCTGTAGTAGGTCAACAGGACATAAAATCTTCTCACCTAGGGTTATCTCTTCCTGAGCCCCACATATGCCAATCTATCGCATGTAAATTCTCTGGTACTCTGACATCAAAGCAGCACAGTAAGAGGGAAAAAGGGCTGTTACACCTCCTTTCAGTAAATTCCCTGTCTTTGTACTCCTCCTGCAGACTGCTCTACACTCTGTGTGACGGGTACCTTTGAAGATTTAAATAAATACACTGAAAGGCATTGATCGTTTGGGAAATCACCTTATTCGCCTCCAGTAGCCAAAATTCCACAACACTGATGCAGCCCCAGACCATCACAGATGCTACTTTTACACCTTTCACAGTTTTAAGGTCTTTTTCATCTTTGACTTCTGTTTTACTTTATACAAAGCTGAAACTTACTCATCTGCCTACAGCACATGTTTCCACTGTCTTTCTGTCTGAGATGAACCCGGGTTCAGTGAGACCAGATGTGTTTCAGCACAGAACTGATATTGCCTGTTAAAAGGAAGTTTTTCCTCACCACTGTCACCAAGTGTTTGCTCCTGGAGGATTCTGTTGGGTTTCTGTAAATTGACTTGAGAGTCTGGTTTCGACCAGCTCTATATGTAAAGTATCATGAGATGACTTTTGTTATGATCTGGCACTACATAAATAAGATTTGATTTATTGATTAATTGATATTGTTGTTCATCTTTGTGTAATATAGTCCCAGGTTGAATTTCTAGATGCTGTTTGGACTGTGTGAAGTGCCAACTGTTTTCCAAAGTCCTCTTGAGCGCATGTGTCTATATTCATCACAGCATGACAGTTTCTCCTTCAGTGATGCTTAAGGGTTGAAGGTCACCCACAATTCACAGAGGTTTTCCAACTGAGAATTCTCTGGACTCCTTGAATCTTTTAACAAATGTAGTTTTTTTTCCGCAATTTTGCAGTGAGAAATATTCTTTTTGAACTAATTAACAATCCTCTAAAGCGGTTTGGCACAAAATATTGAGTCAGGACCAAGAAGACCAATCCTTTGGTAGATGCTCCTCTTCTGTCCAATGAAGATTTTTTATTTTTTTATTTTATTGATTGTGCTGCTGTTGCAAAATTTGTTCGCAAAATGAAATTCAGTTGATCAGTAAAACAGTGAAAAGCTTTTCTTTGTACTTTCATCAGTTAAAGAAATGTTCTAGTGAATTTGTGAACACACATAACTGAGTTTTTATATCATTTAAAAAATGTCACAACTTTTATGGAAATGGAGTTTTCAGTTATTTTAAAAAGTCTGAAATCTTCAGAATCATAATAATTCTGAAAAAAAACATGTAATTGTCTTTAAAGGTGATGTGTTTTTGAGCCAAAGTGATAATGAACAAATAGACACACACAGAACAGACACCTGATGTGTGTTGATCTCTGGATCCGACCCAGCGGCTCCACTCCTGGATGCAGGTACTGGGCATCCTTGGGGTTTGTGATGAGCACGGCAGGCCACTGCTCGAACTTCAGGTCAGAGAAACTCAGCATGTCATGGTCAAACGCCAGAACTCTGTACCTGAATTGGGAAAAAAGAGATATGTCGTAAAATAAAAATAGGATCAATGTCCCGTGTATCTCACTGGCATGTTCCATAAAGAGTCAATAACAAGTTGAAATTGTCAATTTGCCGCTACGTTAGAGTCCTGTGGCCTTGATGCAGGAGATCAATCTCCCAATAGAAGTGGGTGGTACTTTCACTGGAGGAGAACTAATTAAATAAAAGTCCATATGAGTTCCTATCAGTGCTCAATAGTAATTATACTGATACCTCTAACCATTTCCATGTTACAAGCTATCAAAATAAGGACCATTATAAGTACAGGCAAATTTTCAATATTTAAAAAAAAATTTTTAAAAATTGCAAAATCTAAATTTCCCAAAACTGTGGACAAACTTTGTAGACATTCTCCCAAGGAAGCTACATATAAAATTTGAAATGAATCCGACCAGTAGTTTCGACAAAGATGTTTGAAGAAATTGCAAAAACGACGCCATAGACAAAGATGACGACAAAGACGAAGATGAAGACAACACCGAACACAATACCTTCACAATATCTCATGACCTATGGGCCGGTGAGCTAAAAACCAGGCATTAATAGTTAAAGAAAGTGAAGTTAGAAAAAATGTCATGATCCTGTGGTCTCAAGTACCTGCGGTTGTCCATCCAGTCGCCCAGCTCCAGCTCCAGGGTGCCCTGTGGGTGACGGCTGTGAAGGACAGGCATTAGGCCCCCCAGTGTGTGCAGGTGGCCACACAGATACGCAACGGCAGATCTGAAGTGAAACAAGACGCAGTTAGATAAATGCAATGAATCAACAACTGCCTGACAACGTTGA
The DNA here is from genome assembly GCA_037367365.1 of Apogon talboti. Lineage (NCBI taxonomy): Eukaryota > Metazoa > Chordata > Actinopteri > Kurtiformes > Apogonidae > Apogon > Apogon talboti. The sequence goes on along the minus strand of JAPQRQ010052793.1, from coordinate 1,731 downwards.
TACCACAACACCAGCATGAAGTTCAATTCATGTTACCCACATTCAGAGCTTGGATTATTATTGGTTGAATGTTTGCTCAGTGTTTAATAACAGGTTTAACAGCTGATATTTCTCACCTCATTATTTCCCGAACTCCTGGAGAAGGTGAGACCACAGTGGAGGTGGTGTAGTGGCCAAACCAGACTGACTGGTTGCTTTTCAGACTCTCAACTCTGAACGTGTCCAGCAGGTCCATCTGAGTCTGGAACAAATGGAGGAAACAACAGGATATTATCAGTATGTTGTACTGTATTAGTCATGTCTTATATTCAAGAAAATTAACCTCATTAAAGTAAAATCAAGTAAATGTGCACAATCTGACTTCTTATTCAACAACATGAAAATAATGTAAAAGCCTTATTTGTGGTTGTGAACTCTGTTTATGGTCAGAAAATGACAAACGGCAAACAGGAGATTTCAGAAACTTTGTACAACATGAAGAAGGTAAAATGAAGTAAAACAACAAAATGCTGAGAAATTTTGTAAGTTTACAAAAGAAGCCCTTACCACAGTAAAATGTATATCACAATAATAATATTAACCACAGTATTAAAATACACATCCTGGTCAAATAAAGAAGATTTTTTTTAACCAAACAAGTAATTCCCATCATGCCTAGTGCCTACAGTACAGGGGGCAGGGTTATAATCTGGAATTGCTTCAGTTGGTCAGGCCTAGATTCAGCAACATTATGTGCCCAAAAAAATGATGGAAATTAATGTTGTAATATTGCATAAGCTCATCAAAACAATGCCATGGTGGATCTTTGCTATAATCAAAGCCAAAGGTGGTCCAATAAACCCTAACCCCAACCCTAACCCACCAGGCTGGTTATATCATGATACTTCTAATTATTGTTTCATCACTGAGCCCTAAATTAATCTTCCTTGAAAATGACTTTCTAAGTCTCTTATATCCAGCCTCTACTTTACAGACTTTATGCTAATTTCAGTTCAGTTCACATCTCATTCTCAGTGTCTCTTCTTCTGCTCCTCAACAGCAGTAACACTGTATAGTCACATCAAATGTTCTTAGCTTAGAAATTCCGTCTGTTCACAACAATATACATCTGGATCTTAACACAACACAGACATGAGCATGTTTAATTTTAAAAGTATTAAACACTGTACCTTTAAAATCAAACATACTTGTTTGTTCTATCGAGTTTATACTGTGTGGTGTTGCTGATCTGCTTTTAGGGCTGAATGATACCTGTGAATATAGTGAACAATACTGTGATTTTAGGACAGTGCATCTAGAACTACATTACTGGGTATTTTGGACATTTTTTCACTCAACTTCAAATACATAAACATGAACTTGTATAAAAAACACATAAACTTCAAAACACATGCTGGACCTTCAAATTGCAGCCTTTTCCAAGTATATACCTGCACGGAGTGACTGAGCTTGTGATTCAATTAACTGTGCAACTCTACTTGCTTATTTTTGTGCCTTTGCCTGTGTCATCTCTAAACATTTAGTGGTGCCATTGGGTATGAAATGTATCATATACAGAACGTCTTTGTCGAAAAGTGTTTCTGCCCTGCCACTGCCAAATGTCACCTCTATGGAACTCCTAGCTTTCAAATGCAAGCCCCCATACCCCTTGACAGTCCTTCTTATATACCGTCCTCCCAAACCTCATCCCTCATTTTTCCCAGAAATACAGGACTTACTTACACTGCTCTG
>JAPQRQ010052549.1:0-19270 GCA_037367365.1 Apogon talboti | reverse complement strand
TAATAATAATAATAATAATAATAATAATAATAATAATAATAACAATAATAATAATAATAATAATAATAATAATAATAGTAATAATAATAATAATATACAAGAATGACCTGGACAAGAAAGAATGCAGATATAGTAAATAAATAAACTTTATGATGATGGTATCTAGAATAGACAGCATCAGAATAGAATAGAATAGAATAGAATAGAATAGAATAGAATAGAACAGAATAGAATAGAATAGAATAGAATAGGATAGAATAGCCTGTACAATGAAATTAGGCATGCTTAGGAGGTCTGAGGTATTTGATCCTATGTCCTATAGGAGTTGAGAAAACCAGGTCATTAAACTAGGAAACAGCTGATGGACGAGATTTCACTGCAAAGAGAAGACTGGTTCATTCCGAGATTCATTAAAGGTGTTATATTTGGCATTTTCCACACCCGTATTCTTCACAAAATACAAAAACACCCACTGTTCTGTCTAGGAAATCTTGCTTCCTAAAATATCCCATCTTTGCCTCCGTTAGCGCTGCTCTGAGCCTGAATCACATGCAAATATCTTGGATGCCAGGGTTTGTCTTTGGCTTCCTTTGCATTTTTGTTAATTTCGTGGAAGATTTAGGCTCATGGAGTCTCAAGGTGAGAGGTTGAAGGTTTTATTTTTCAACAAGCAGCTTCATTTCGGACCATTTTTATTTATAGTTTTTTCTAAACTGTTCAGACAATGATGTTTTTCACAGAATTCAAGAATTCAAACAAAATCTAGCAAATTTTTTCATCACTCATTCAGATTAATGTCACTCCAATGACAACTAGAAGCTGCTGATTGTAATGAAAATGAACAAAATGGTTGTAGTAGATGTTTTGATTGTGATTCATGCTCCAATTTTGATGACTTCATGCTCTTTGGTTCAACATCTTGGGCTTTCAGTCCCTTTTTAACATCAGTGTAAATACGTCCAAATGCATCATATCTGGACCATAATTATGCTTTGCTTTCTTCACCTACTATCAACAACGTAAACCCAGGTTATCATGTCATCTTTACGTCAGACGATTACCATGGAAACAGCAGATCTATCACACATTTTTCATGCATGTCTGTCAAATCAAATATCCAACATCAGAGGCCATATTCGTAGAGATACATGGGATAGAGTTGATCCAAGTGGGTATAGGAGGAGGAAATTCATGTGGGCGTGGTGTAAAAATATCTTCTTAAAGCTCAGAGTAGATCCAAGTGAAAGTAAAAGTTATTCACAAATCCTTAAAAAAAACTGCCGAGATGAAAAAGTGTTAAGAGGATCACAAGAGGATATTAAACTGAGGAAAAAATGGAAGAAAGACAAAGCGGATGAGTTGTTATTGTTAATGAAAACTGGGATCAAACCCAACAAACTCAACACACAGACTCTGATCAATGGAACATAAACTATACCTCCTTATTCTGCGCATTTTAGTTTTTCATGATGAACGAGAATAACAGTTTTTCAGAGAACAGAACTTTTTGATGGAAAAAAAAGTTTATATTGACATATTTCAGTTTCATTCAAACTTCTATAAATCAGCTCCAACCAATATTAAAATCAAACCACATGCGTATTCTTAGTTTTTCCGACTGGGTTTGTTCTTGAAATCGTTTTATCTCAACTGATAAAGTCTCTTGGATGAGAGACGAAACGTTTTTCAAAACTTCAAAATTCGACTCCTTGTAAGTTTTTAGCTCAAGTTAGTCTACGATGTCTGATGATATTAAGTAAATTTTTATTATTTTCTGATCACACACTTCACTTTCAGGTCATGACCCAGTGGCTGAAAAGGATGGATTTAACCTTAGGTTGTTTTCTTGTAATATCTTTATAATGAAAAGTTATTATTTCATATTCCAAGTATTCCTCAAAAAACATGTTATTGACATCATGCCATTTAAATTTTTTACTTACCTTTCATAGGTTTTATGAAATTGTAGTTTTTGTATTAGGACCCCACCCTTCCATAGGTGCATCAAAATGACCTGCATTCATTTACAATAAAATTACATCTGAACCTTTGATTCATTCGACAGCAAAACTAAAGGACTCACTCACTAAATGGATGTTGACATTGTTCTATTGCTGTTATATACTATATATACTTTTAATTTTCAAAATACTTTAAAAAACATTTTAAAATTGTTTAAAAAATGTAAAAAATACCCAAAATATTTCAAACATGAAGTCATTCTTTTGTGGACTAAAATATAATACAAATGATTATTTTTAAAATGACATAAGTGTCATAAAAACACATTGATTTTAACACGGGTCATTTTGACCCATTTATGGAAGAGAGAAGGGTCCAGACACATGCATCTAAGGTTAAAGGATGATGCGTTAATTATGACAGCGTTTTTTGCTACATAACCAGAGCATGATGTGACACAGCTCTGCGCTCACATTCCTCTAAAATCAGCTTCGTCTTTTTCATTTGATCCTGAAGGATTGAGCAGCTTTCACACTCTTAAATCTCCCTGTAGGAATGAATGATAATCTCACATTCTGTGCTTCCCACGCTTTATCATCACTATCCTTGATATGAAAAACAATTGTGGTGCGATATCATCTGTATAGATTGTTTAAAAGGAAAGAAAAAAGTCTAATAGCTCAGTGAGCACAGTTGTCATAGCAGAGTAACTAATGGGGGAGAGCAGATTGTTATCATATCTGGTGATGGTTTTCTCTCACTTATCTCCTGCTCCTTCTTATCGGAGTCCCACAGAAACACTCTGCCATATATATATATATTACATCTGATTGGACATGCTCCGTGGTCCATTCACAGAGTGTGGGACTAAACCTGTACTAAGTGAATAATAAAAGTGAGTTTTATCCACAGAAAGAACATGGGCAGAATTTAATGAGTCTGTGGTCAAATAAGAAACAGAGACAGTAATGTGTAGGACAGAAAATTAGAATTTTGATGATATTTTGCATTAATGTGTGGCTTCCAAACTCCACATGTAATTAATTAAATTGTGATTGTAATATTAGACTGAGCAATTATATAAAAGCAACTGGTTGTAATTTAATTTACCATTATTACTAACCTTGTCAGTGAACATGGAAACACCGTTATCTTCTACAACATTGATTCACCAGTAAAACCCATGGAGTTGGATCAATGACAGTGGATGGACACACTGGGTTAATGTACAGTTAATGATAGATTTTGCTGAAAAAGTCACTTTTTCCAAAGTTTTCTGTTTTTTGATATAATAACGTGAATTTACTACGAAATTTTATGAAAATCTACAGTACCAGTGAATTAAATACAGTAGAGCGTCACAGTACGAGCACACCATAGTACAAAAAATCTGCTTTATAAGCTTCTTGAGAATATTTGTCTTGAAATACACAAATGGACTGTGGGGAAATCCACAGTACGTCTTCGTCGTGCAAAGATCTTCTCATCTTAAAGGTAAATAAGTTAATAAAACCAGTTTATTTGTTTTTATAATTGTTATTTTCTTTCTAATTGCACTAATTCTGTTTTAAAGTTGCAAAAAACAAACAAAAAATAAAAATTGGATTAGTTATTTTTTGATTTTTTCATCCTGGCATATGTCAATGATGAACCGCAACATTGGTTAATATGCATTATTATTTTTCGTGCTAGGTCAAATGTTAAATGCTAAAACGTGTCAATGTGCATTTTTTACTCAATTCGTAGAAGGGTGTTAATGTTGTAATTTTCAGAATTTAAAAAATCATGCAAAAATGAACAACTTTTGAATTCTGACCCAATACAAATTGTGAAAAATAATATGACTTTTTATAACATGAGGTGCAAACCATAAAATGCACACCCGGATACCTGGAGGTTAATATTAGGTGAGAGTTGCGCAGAAATATCCAGTGGAAATGTGTCTCAAACTGTGCTTACGTTTTACTTTAACACTTGGAGTACATTTCTGAGTCTGAATCCATACTTGAACTTTCACCTTTTTTCACGCCGTCATCTGTACTTGGCCTTGTTGACTTCCACCGCTGTGTACATACATGTGTGTTGGCCTCACTGTGCCATATGACCTTCGATGCAGCTGCAGGATGAACGTGGCTGCTTTGAAAACATCACAAATGTCATGTGACATGTTTGAAAAGCTTTCTGCGGATCAATAAGAATTGAGCACGGAAGCAGGAGGCGGACGCCGCTGAAACACTGAGCGTCTTAGACCAGGACTGTGAGGTCCAGAGTCCACAGGTCAGCGGTGTAACCTGTGTTTACAGAGGCTAAGTGGTTCTATCCCATTCTTGGCACCTGCAGGGGACGACCGCTTATGAAGTGGGCCAACAAGCGTGCCCCCCCCACCCCAACCCACACACACACAAACATAAATACAACGGCGCTTAGTGCATTCGACTAAACACTCTCAAACCTCTGCTAAGACGGATGGAGGAGAGCTTTTGAAAATAATGAGTATAAGCACTTATTCCATTCATTTACTCAAGTAATGGCACTCGGCTCTGACAGTGAAGGTATTAAAACGTGGAATAAAAACATCTCCGGAGCCAAGGTTGTGTTTGAGTCACAGTGATATAATGTTTTAAGAGCAGCAGCGTTGATCCAAAAAGGAAAACGTGTCAGATTCCAGGATCTACCTGAGTTATGGTATGTAAAGTAATTAACTTCTTCACCATGTGTATATAAACACTAAATATGCTGTTAAATGTCCCACTGCTTAGATATTTTGTATTCTTTGGCCATTTTTCTGCCTTTATTTGATTATAGAACACGTTGAGATGGAACAGATATAGTAGAACATGTGTAGGCTTTAATCTTAGTAGTTTTAATTTCACTCACTTGTTTTTATTCCTTGTGCTGTTGAATTATGTTTTATTAATGACAGGAATCAAACCGGAGACTCCAGGCATTTCAGCCCACTTTGTTGCACTTGGATCACCCTGGAATTTTAGTTTTTCTTCTGAAAACTATCGAACTATACCAAAAAAAAAGTTAAAAGCAACACTCTCTCACTGAATTTACAAGGAAGATGTAAACTAGTGAAGCAAAAACAGACAAGTTTAACCTCGGCTTTGCCTTAAAAGGAACGTATTTTACTGTTTTTTTCTGGTAAAAATAATTCACTGCATACTGATTTAACTTGAGCAGTGAGTTTTAAAACAAAATATAAAACCCTGAAAATACATAAACTGCAGCTTCTGGGAATTATTTCTTTTTGCAAATCAGGATTTGTGTTCCAGCATTTTAAGTGCATGGGTGGTGGGTTTGAAAATTTTACATTTTTGCTTAAAATATAACTATTTTCATCATGATTTTGGATCATTATCATTAGTTTGTCTGCATATAAAATCTGGAAAGGCTACAACAGATAATAAATGAACAAGAACATCTGAAGATGCAAGAATTAGATCTGGGGGATGTCATTTTTGTTAGTTTTGATGCTTTTCACAGTGATTTTACATTAATTCAGCTTCAGCGCTGCACTGAAATCACCTAAACCTCTGCAAATTATAGAAAGACACTGAAAAGTAATCCATATTTATCATATAATAATGGAAAGCAAACTGTAAAAAGCCTCATGAAGGCTCATCTAATGGTAGTTTTATGATTGGAGACCTTTCTATTTCATTTCTCAGGGGACGTTGTGATCCTAGCAGATCAATGTGAGATAGTGTTAAAGTAGATCCCATTAAAGACCTCTAAGGGTGGATGTTCTCTATCTGTAAAGGGCTGTAGTTGCAGTAGTTGTTGCCAAAATGGCAGATAAAGACTGTGACAGCTGTTTGGTGTAATGAGAAAAGGGTCACAGAGAAAACGTTTCAAATTATTCTCCATTTTTTCTGACATTACGCGGCCAAACATGAACGGAGCCTCAAACCCCGGGCACAAGCAGCAACGTGGAGCCCAATGAAGAGTTGTTCATATGACAAAGTGGAAGCAGTCCCTTGGTCATTAACTTGAGAGGGCTGCAGAGTGCTGAGGATGCAGACGGGCTGGCTCAGCGCCTCCACCTCCATCTGAGCAGCAGCCTGGAGTGTTTAAAGCCTCGCCGACTGAGGGGTCATGTAAAGTAAACCACAAGAGAGGCTCCTCCAAAAAAGCCTCACATCCCGGTGCTTTGCAGGTCAACGAGGCATTATAGCCTAAAAGAAAACAAAAATAAAACACCGGCTTCTGTGGGAGTGTTTTCATAAACTGCGCTTCTTTGTCAGGACCAGTGTGTTACAACATGAGTCTCTTCAGAGCGACGTCAAACAGTGTTATTCAGAGGCATTTGGGCAGAGAGCGCCTCTTTGTTCACTCGCTGCCGTACTTAAATAGTCTGAAGTGCTTGTCAGCTCAGTTGTTGCAACAATGCTTTGCTTCTCTATCTGGGGTGAGGTCTGGCTGAGGTTAGCGCCATGCTTCCTCCCTGATGGAGCCCAGGGTTACTTGTTCGGGTGCTGCCCCTGTGCACATGAGGCCTGTGCAGGAACATTCCAGGCGCCGAATAAAGCCGTCGCTGTGCCTTTGTTGCAGTGCTGACTAGACAAGAGCCTTTCTGCAGGGCTGCTGCCTTTAAAAAGACCAAGTCGTGCATCCCCGCTGGTAAATAATCTGACACACTTTTTCCCGCTGCAGTCTTTTCACAAGCCCTTGTTGTTAGGCTGTCGTTGTTATTCTCCCTCTCTTCCCGCCTTCTTGGTTCCTTCACTCCTTCCCCCCCTCCCTCCTCCCTCTCTTTCATACACTTTTGCACACACATTGCAAGCAGATGGAGGAAAAGGTGTCTATATCGAAGATATTTTCTCGTCTTAAGCAGCCTTCCACCCTGCAGAACCAGCACATAGGATTAATAAATCCAATATGAATTGAAAGCTAATGAAATGTGCACCCCCACCTCTCGCCTCTGGGAAAGGAAGCTGAGCACAGAGCTCCTCGAGACCGGCCACAGAGAGGGAGAGAATGAGATCATTGTCAAAATTACACGATCAAAAGCAGCAGTCAGCAAAACCATAAAAGTGGCCGCCGTCAGGAGGCTGACCTGGGCGACTGGCTACAACATGCCCAGCATTCCACTGTGACACGGTGCTTTGTCATTTTCTTTATAGTGACACTGGGGGCTGGACCCGGGCAGCGGGAGCAGAACTCACTCTGCGTCTCCAAATGGTTTAATTACCATCCAGGATTCACACTATCTGTGTTAGTGGGGATGTTTTCTGAGGAGTTGAACAAACATTTAATTAGAGGTAGAAAAACAGTTCTGTACAGGTCGCACAATGGGAATCAGTCCCAATTCACCTGTCAGTGACTGGGATGTAGTGTTATATGAGGATAACATCACAATAGTATAATTTTTGTTTATTTTTTTCTTTCATATGGGGCTGCCCTACAAATAAAAACCTGTCTCACATGATTTGCACCACCTCAGAACATTTTACCTTAACCTTCTCGATCAAGGTGTAAAAGTATTAAAGAGGTGAAAATGGTTCCAGTGTGGTCGTGTTGAAGCTGCAGAGACATCAGACCTCAGTGACTTTCAGATGTGTAGTCTTTATATTTACAGATTTTCAGTCTGATATTTCAACAGTTTTACAACAAACTCACCCTTTTTCACTTGAAAAAATATCTTTAATATCACATGTGTAAATGATGGAATAAATCAAAGAGAACTGAAAAATTACTTGTCTCTTGTCACTAAAAGTAATATTTTTTTTTCTGAAATAAGTTCATATTAAAATCCTCAAAATGTTTCAAATTACACTTATGTAAGATGCTGACGTGTTTTTCCCCCATCAAGAACTTTTATAGATTTCCTGGAAAAGTTATTATATTGTATTAAGTTTTATTCAGTTGTCAAAGTGCAAAAACATTCAGGCAGCATTAAATGTTTGAAATGGACAAATTTGTTTAGTCATTAAATAAACTGCTGCCCATAAAGTTGGAATAAAATATTTTTACCTCTTTTTATGAAATAATTGACAATTAGCCAGTTTACGTGACCATAAAAATGGATAACTGGGAGTAATCAGGTAGTTGTAATAATCAGATCTGACGCATTTACATGCACTTCTGAAATGTAAAAATCAAAAAACCCTGGTTTAGACGTTTCAGTTCATCATTGGATATCTTATGGAGTACATACGTAGTGATGGTAGAATCAAACTTCCTGCTATTGTCTCCCCTCCCCGTTTGACTACGTCACTTCCATTTTCTATGATTTTAATTGTTTTTACACAAGTGCAGATGTAAAACAATTAAATAAATCAGATTAAAATGTATAAATGCGTGAAGACATCAGAGTATTGGGGACAAAACCATGTGTGTTAATGTGATTTCTCATAATCAGATTACTGCTGTTATCTGATAAAGCATATCAGATTATACTGTTACTTGAATAATCTGATAACTCCATAAACCAGATAACGATCAGAGTATTACTGTGAATATAAATTGGCTCATTGTGGTTTATTCTTGATAGATGAAGTGTAACTGGGACTCAGTGTGTAATCATTACACCTGGTCAAAGAGAATTAAATAGGAATTAAAAGAGGAATGTGTCTGAAAATAAAATTATTCTATCTTTACAAGCAACAACGTACACTTCACATTATCTGCCACTTTTTTCGCGTGACTTTGTAGAATCTGACCCTGAAATACTTAAACTTGTCCATAATATCTAGAAATAACTCTGGAAAACTCTAGAGGATCATCTTGGAAAAGACCCTGAATTCATTGTTGTGCAAAGTCGACACATGTCTCTGCTTTAAATCTCTGCTCTTGGATCACGGCAGCCATAACAAAAGGACGCCGCAGCCACAGGAAACGCATGCAGGTTTGCAGACACTGCAGTTTTCTCCATATCCATATGGACGCTGCAATTAGATCAGATACAGCAGCAGCAGAGTCTGAGCAGTGAGCAGGAGGGGGCAGTGAGGGCGTTGGAGTTCAGCTCAAGGGCAGGACAAGTGGCACCAGCTCGTCGACTGGAGGGCCCGCCGCACAGCCGAGACCCTCGAACAGAACCAGCCATGTTTCCAATTACAGCCGCTCGGCCCCTAATGGTTTAATTGGAGTCTGTGTGGGGTGGAGGAGGCTCCATGTGTTCGCTGCTCCTCCTCAGCTGATTGATATAGAGCCCTTTTCATCACCCAGCAGGCCTCTGGTCCTCATGACACCATTTGATTGCTACATCAGTGCCCCCACCCACTCCCAGCCTCACCCCATCCAGCTCATTACATTAGATGATCGCGCTCGAAAAAAAAATGCAACACTTGCAAAAAATGTGCAAATTAAAGTATCACCATGATTGATGGATATCGCTGAGCTCTATTTCAAACAAACAACAGATGTGAGACACAACGAGCCTTATTTGAGTCACTTAACTCTCCAAGTCCGAGTCGCATTTCAATCTGAGGCTCGTAAATGTCACAGTGAGTCGACACGCCGGGGGGGTGGGGGGGGTCTGTAGAACAAGTGGGGTCAAATCCAGCCATTGATTTGTATGCATTTAGGGAATTCACATATTTACACCAGCCTATTACAAACCAAATAGGAAATAGCTGGCACAGTGTGGAAATGCAAATAAAACAGAAAGTAAGGATAATAAAATGCAAAAGACAGACAATATGATGATATGAACACAACATGTTTAGTATGCATTTTCCACACTGTGCCTACTATTCCTTATTTATGGCAGAATAAATTATTTGATTTTACTGCCCTTCGACTCTACATCAAATGAGCTACAGCTACGTTATAGATCAAATGACATTTTAATGAGTAAAATGCATATTATCCAGTAAAAGAATTTTATTTGTGCATATCGGTAATTTGCTTTGTTCAACTAAATTTAAATGTTAAGAAGATTTATTATGACTTTCTTTTTTATTTTCAAGACAAAATCAGATTATGCCCAGTGAGTGCATAAGTACAGATCTTTGTCGTATTGTTGTCGCAACGTCAGCACAGACGCAGAACACAGAAAGTTAACTAAAAAGGAAAAAGCTGAACACACTGACTAGACTCAATTAACTCCAATCTAAGTTACTGTTGGCCACTCGCTGATAAAGTAAATATCGATTTACAGACTTACCTAAAATTCCTCAAAACACTCCAGATAACCTCTCATGAGGAAAAACTGGTAGTAATTTATGGAGCCAAACATGTAGGATTGAAAGATGTGCAGCATAAACATGACACTTAGCAATTTTACCTTTTAGCTTTTACATTGGTATTTATTGCTTAATTTTTTTCATATGTAACCAAACTATTCACAACTTAAAGTGAAATATTTGATTCATCTTACATATAAGCATAGTGTAAAATGAGATTAATTCATAAATCAGTTTAATATGGACTTATAATGTTGACTCAAACACTTCTCTGTGTATTTTCATTGTGCAGACTGAGAACCTTTAAGGATTAATTATTTCCATTTTATTCCAGACATATATGGTGCTTCTAGTTGTAATGTGTTTGAATGGTTTGGTTTCTTACAGTGAATTTTAACCGAAGCTTTGGTGTAAATACATTTGTAAAGGTTTTATTTCCATACATCCGTCCTCAGAGAAACACATGACCAAGGCTCAGGCAGAGCTCACTTGTCAATATTTTATGGGATGTTGGTCAATATTCATGAGTGAAGTTTATTTGAACACACTGGTTACTGGTCAATAAGTTTACAGAGTGCAGCATCCAAGGTCTGTGTAAACACTCACTTCCCACCAGAGAATAAAACGCATACAGTATCTGCTCAGTGATCAGTAGATGCAGTAACCCACTTCACTAAAACTGCTCTGCATTACAGCAACTTCTCATTATTAATGCTGAAATAAAAAAATATTTTTACCCTGTTTTTCTTCAACATGACAGATGTGTTCGGTAGTACCGTGGACATGCCATTATCTTCTCATTTCAGGCAAAGCAGCAAAAGTAAAACAAGTCCGAAGCTGCAGATGTGACATCCGCCAACAGAGATGAGGCTGTCGGCTGCATGTACAGGCATGTGTGCGTCTGCATGCAAATGTGTGTGAGTATGTGTTTAGTGTGTTTAGAGTCATTATTCATGGTACAATAAGCCATAAATACCCACAACATGCACACTCATATTGCAGTGTGAACACTTGCTCAACGCTCATGCATTATGCATGTCTGCATCTGTGGCTTACATTCGCTGCAAAGAGTGTCTTGTTCTGAGCGGCAATATGGATGGAGTCTTCTCAAATAATGCATTTCCAGCGCTAAGTGGGATGTAGAGCAGAATTTTAACATGGATGTGCTGCTGTATTTTTTGGCATTTTAATAAACGTGGGTTTGTTTATGGTCAGATTCAGACATGTACTTTTTTAATCATCAATAGTGTTAAAGGTAAAGTATGTAATAGGACCAGAGTTGTATCTCTCAGACAGAACTGCACGGTAATTACAAAGATACTGCACATACAAAGATGATGCAACATTAATTTTGCTAATGATATGAAACTGTTCACTTCCCGTTTTCTGTGGGCGTGGTCAGAGATGAGTAGATACAGTACTGTTCAGAAGTCTTAACCCTTAGCTATGTCGTTATAATGAGCATAATATCTATTACTTTATGTGTCTTTATTGAAATATAACAGAGACTGAGGAATGTGGTTCTACAGTATAACATATCATAAAATTCTTACTTAAACAACAAACCTACTTGTGGCCTAAAACTTTTGCACAGTACTGCATATAAATGTAGATTAATAAGGTTTAAATACAATAATAGGGGACTAATATTGTATTTTTCACTGATAGCAAACATTATTTTATTGTAATTACCTCTTGTGCCATTTTCCTGCATATTTTTATCCCCTCCAGATAAGAGAATTGTTATGAGTTGCTTTTGCTGAGACAAAAAGTAGACCTTGAATAAAGTCTATTTTCTCCTGATTTGTGTGTCTTAAAACATATTTTAATTTCGGAGTGTTCTGAATAGATGTGGCTTGTGAAAAACTGGTCCTATATTTACTTGTTTTGACTTTGGGTTGAAATAATCCGTTGAAATTTGTGAATCACGTCCACTTCCCCCATTGGACCGAACTGGCCTGGGTCGGCTGATAGGGTCCTAAAGGGGCAGGGCTTGGAGACACCATGTGACGCTGAAACAGGAAGTCACTCTCCAAGAAACCATATAGTTCTTAATGGTCTTCAATATGTGGGAAAAGCAGAAAGAGGAACAGAGATATAGAAGCAAATTTGATTTGTTTTGTTTGTTGTTCTGCCTTCACATGTTGTGATTGGAAGAAGGTACAAACTACATACGACTGACATCAAGAAACATCCCAAACACAATAAAACAAGAGGAAAATAGAAAATCCATGCAGCAGGCAGGGTCTCTGCAGATAAACCCACCACCACACTTTGACAAAGCATCAGACGTCAAGAGTTTTATGAGGAAAAGACTTCATTCTTTAACTTTAATCACTGTTGAACTATTAACTTTCAACCTGAATAGAAAAACAAAGTGGAAATGACAGCATGTTTGTTTCCACCACAGCAGAGATACTCTGTTTTCTTAAAGCCGCTGTGACCTTCACCACAAAACAGCTGCAATCGACAGCTTGTGGTCGCTGCATAAAAAGGCTGGAAACAAACTCTAGGTTAATTCAGAGTCACAGTCTTCTTTAATATGCTCCACTGGTGTAAACACAGTGTTTTGGCTCAAAGTATTCGCTTTGCAAATCAGATCTCCCCTCACATGTTCCAGTGCTTTTATGATACCAGAGAGCAGAGCCGGGTTCATTATCGCTGCCACAGTTTGGACTGAATCGACGCCACCGATGCACATCTGAGGCTGAGGTTCAGACCCCCCCACCCCCACCCCCAGCAGGTAGAGCAGACAATAACAGAACATTTAGTGGATCCAGGCTGTAATAGACGACAGATGATGAAATGATAAGACTGTGCTGTAATCTCTTTGTGTTCATATTGATTACAGATAAACATCTACGGTGTATCAGTTGCAGAGGCCATGTATTGATGTGATTTTAGGATATATTAAGGTGCTTTATTGCTCTCTGTCCACCTCCACCCACTGCCCACACACAACACGCACACTAATATACAGTACACCCACCATTCACTCTGGCCTTTTCTCTCTGATTCATGGCCACGTGTGGTGTGATGAGTCAGAGTTGGCTTCGGTGCAGCGTCAAAGGTGGGAGTCGACTTCTTTGTCACTTTGTGACCTTTTAACAGTGTCAACAACAAAGCTCAACAACCTTTGACGAAGTCAACACGGTGCACAGGTGGAGCTGGAGGATGTTACACAACTTTACAGATAGTAATGCACTCAGTTTTAGTGCATATCGTCACCTTCCTTAAATAAATGCTCAAGTCATTTTAAAAATTACTTTTTTGCCTAAATCATCAATTATTCAATTCTGTTTTTTCAGTGTTTCCTGAAAAATCTGAAAAAAATTACTTGGCACTTATTTTTGGAAGATGATGATATTAAACATGACAAGACTTATAGCCACAGAAACAGTGTTATGCATTAGTTTGTTCTTATTAGAAATTAAACCATAAATAAATATTTTCACAGAAACAGAGGCTTGACGAAAAGGTTATATTAATTCATTTAATTATTGTACTAAATATCTGTAAACTGTAGTTAATTTACAAATTCTCCCACCAACCAAACTAACACACACACATAGAGCCAGTCACTCAACAAAATAAAAGACATTTGTCATCATCAATGGTCGACTAACATAATTAATATGCAGGACTGAGAGGTAGGCTATAGAAGATCCTTCATGAGTCTGCAACACTTGAGTCTGATGATTCATGGACTAATGATTACTTGTTCGTAGATTTTATTAGGATTTCTTTCTTCTTTCCTTTTATTGAGCTGATTAAAACAGTGAATTTCCCCTTGAGGACCTATAAAGTTCATCTATATCTGTATCTGGAACTGCATCCAATACACACAAATTGACAATCAGGCTGCAAATGGAGCCTATAAATGGTTATCAACTATTTTAAAATCATTTTAACAGAATATGGGCTGCAGACTGTATGGGGTCTGACCCACATGGAGACGTCTGAATGCAGTTTTCATGTCTCTGGAACGATTACTCACAGCAGGACGTCAAACATGCAAAACGTCCACTACCTGCATCCATCAGTGGTCTCGACTGGAGACTTAAAGGGGCCTAAACTCTTAATCCTCCACAGCTCAAACTCAAAACCATAGAATAAGAAATAGGACCAATGTCCCTGTATCTCAGCATCATGTTCTATCAATAATCTATACCAAGCTGAATTTGCGACGTTGTCAGGTTGTACCGCTATGTTAGAGTCCTGATGCAGGAATCTCTTAATAGAAGTGGGTGGTACTTTCATTGGAGGACAACAAAACTAATTCAGTCAGAGCTCATATATGACTTCCTATCAGTGCTCAATAGGAACTATATTGATATCTCGAATCATTTCCATGTTATAAAACATCAAAATATGGCCCTTTATAAGTAAAAGCAAATTTTTTATATTTCACATATTCAAAACTGTAAACAAACTTTGCAAACATTGTCCCAAGGGAGGAACATATAAAAATCTTAAATCAATCCGACCAGTAGTTTCAGAGAATAAGATTGTTGGAATCTAGACATTGGTGACCTTGAGTTTGACCCTTCAAGGTCACTCAAGGTCAAAGGTCATGGATCCAAATGAAAGTCCATATATTACTTCCTATGAGTGTTCAATATTAACTATATTGATATCTCTAACCATTTCCATGATAAAAGCCATCAAAATATGAACCCATTATAAATAAAAGGCAAATGTATAATATTTCAAAAATTTGTAAAAAATGCAAAAATCAACATTTCTCAAAACTCATCAGAGAAAATGTTTGAAGAAATTGCTAATGAAGATGACGGTGCCAGACACAGCACTTTCACAATTGCGCTTGACCCATCGGTTGGTGAGTTAATAAAAATATTTCTTGGCTGCTTTGTTTTGATATGATTGTCAGTAAAACTCCTGGTAGTGTTGTTAACACACACAAGCACTGACGCAAACAATGACAGACTCTTTCATTCTCGTATTTCTTCTTCTGACAGACAAAAAATGAAAATGCCAAGATTTCCCACCTCTGCTCTTCATCAGGGTTCAGTCAGACGATGCTGGAGGACATAGGGAGCAGGTACTGACTGCACATTCAACAACTACATCAATCTGAGTGTATTTTTTATTACAGCAACACAAATATCAGTACTTAGACAATGTCAGTGTGTGTGGATGATACTTTACATATTATAAGTGACAGCAGAAGACTGTAGACTTTACGTCCCTTTAGAAACAGAAGGAAACGCAGAAAAACAGAGCTTTGCTAGATAATTCACAAGATGTTTTCTGAGATAATGTGAAGCTTCTTTTGTTACAAGTCGACGTTTTCTAACAATTTTGCAAGGAGTAAAGGGATAAAATCTGCTCCAGCTTGATTTGATGACTGTAAACACACCTGTTGGTGTTTATTTATTCAGCGTTCATCTATGTTATTCTGGATCCAACAGGGAAATAAAGAACCTTCAGAGAAATTTGCAGTATATTAACAAAACAATGCAAATAAAACTCAGTATTTGTGTTTATAATTGGTTTATTGTAACTTTAAATAAATACAAAAGGCTTGATTTCTCTGCATCAGTGTTCTTATGCCTTGGAGTAAATTCCCTGTTGGTGATTTATGAGGAGTGTTTGAAGCATGAAGTGATTTCTTGGGAAAATAACACAATTGCAGATGAAAAAATTAACAAATTATTCTTTGTTTTGTAATTACTTTTTAACTCTGGGCAGTGTGTGTACTATAGGTGGCCTAAACTGCTGTTATACCTGATAGTTGGTAGCACTAACAACAGAAAAAAAAGGTTATTTCCACTGTCGAGGAGGTTAAGTGATCACTCATGTTCATCCAATTTGAGTCCATTTTGTTGAAACTTGGTGGACGAGTTAAACACGGGACAAGGACAAACCCATTATGTTTTGGAGCAGATCCAGAAAACAGCGTGAAACCTGAATTTTTAACACCAGGTTTGGTTGAATTACGGGTCAGTGGGACCTTGGCAGAGGTAGAGCGTCCTTCTCCTTGCATTAACAGAATGTATAAACATGAGGTGTAAAAGTAATGATCCTGAATGTCAGAGGCTGCGACGATAGAGTCAAACTCAAGGTGACGACAGAAACAAATGCTCAACTGAAGACAATGGACATTTAAAGTTTTGGATGAGAAACACATAAGAATTTCTGTTAAGTGTATGGTGTTGTTTCATGTTGGCATTAGATGCATGTTTTTCATTCATTGCTATGTCTGTTCATTCATCTGTATTTAATCTGCTGCAGTTCTGTGTCTCTGATTCCATCAAACACATCCAGTGGTCATTCTACCACAGTACATGTGATGATGAAAAGCAGAGGATGAAGATGATAAGTAAAGTTACAAGTCTTAAACAAATGACAAAACAACTTTGGTGCTAGCTGCCATTAGTGTGTTAGCTGACTGACATCTGCATCTGTCAAACTTAAGAATTCCTCTGATATGCAACATTTTTATGAGGTGTGTCACATCTTCGCACTTGGTGTTTGGTTCGTCAATCCTTTATCTGTTCTGTCTGTGTCAGGAGAGGGTAAATAAACTAGCAATCTATGTGCATGGCCTCATTTAGGAGATGACATATTCCAATAACTCAAATATGTCCAGGTTATTATGAATCCAAAATGTCCAGGTTGTTATAACTCAAATGTTTCCTCCAACTAATCCTTGCCGGTGTTTGCTCAGACTTGGTCCTCATGTTGTCATCCTGATCGTAAAGTAACAGGTCCAAACTCTCTTCACAGTCCATGAGTTCTGATTATTGGAGATAGAGATCAGAAGCTGACAGGCTGAGCGGCTGGGAATGAACCCCGAGGCTTTTTCCAGGTGTGATCCTGTGTGAGTGTGTACAGGCACGTTTTTCTATATTCGTGGGGTTCTGACATTGAGTGTGTTCATGCTTTAGGGTCTGACAACTTTGATCTGGACCCTCTGAAGGTTTATCATTATATTTGAGGGTAAAAACCTTGGCTAAGGGTAAGTATCCAGGAAATTAATGGAAGAGTATGTTCTATCTCAAAAGATGATGGACACATTTGCTTGTCCTCTTATGTCCTGAAGTGTCTGGAAATATTTCCAACCACCAGCTACAGAACAAGACGTTTTTAGAGACTGATTTAATTAAGATCTGCTGTAATACATGACAATGTAGGACTTTCCAAAACTTAGCGTATGGATCTAAAATGTTCTAAATGTTCAATACATTGCTAATTGCCAGAGTAAACGAGGCTTATGCTGTCGGGGGCCAACAGCAAGGGTATATCCCCGAAATCTCCCCAATCCTCTTCTATATATAAATCTATGCACAATAATTGTTAGACAATTGATATGAACTCAGTTTGACCTACATCGACCTGATCGTGGCAGAGTAATGTTGAGAGAACCAATTTTTCCACACAAAACTCCAGCTAGTGAATGAAAATGACACCGTATGAACTCTGGATGGTAGCGTGAAAATGGACATCTGTAAGACGGTCAATATGAACCAAATTTGATCTCAATCGGCCTATTATTGCTTGATTTATGTCCAAAAAACTGATTTTCAACTAAAGCGCCCCCTTTGGATGACTTATAGATGTCAAAAAGATATGACTTACATTTCTCCATGTAACCACTAGAGGGAGTTATGCATTACTGTAGCATCGAGTCTGACCATTTCACATTCACATTGACTAAAGCATCAGAATTAGCTGAAGATAACCATAAGAAACAACTTTCAGAGACAAAGAAAAGAAGTGACAACAATAGAATCCATTGTTTCCACAGGACACTGCTCGAAAGTAAAAGAAATGTCAGCGTTTCTTCTGCACAGGTGAGTTTGATTCTCAGGCTTATGCAGGTATAACGGTATTATGCAATGTTCTTATCTTTGCTAAGTTGACGTTTGTTGATTCACAGTACAGACTAAACTGTGATAGTTCTGACCTTGTTTGTTGGATTCCAAACTGCTATTAACAAGCTATTGACAACACAAACTGTACACAAAACAGAGGTGATTTGTGGTTTTACTGTGGCTGTTTTCTATCTAAAAACAGAGCTAAGCTAACAGAGCTAACAGAGCTATAATGTAAACTATCAGCTGATGCAGCACATGATGATTAAAAGATGCTGTTATTTTGAGTGACTGTCAAAATAAGCATCTGGTTTTTAGGTCGAGGAAGAAAACTTGATGATATCATAATATAATTTTATTACTCATACTATTTTTTATATTGTCTGTTTTTTTGCACTACCTGTATGCTGCACATTTTCTTGCACTTTATCCTGTTGCCTTAACCAGTGAATTGTGGAATAAATGTGTCTAAACAATGATATTCACGTTATTTAGTATTGACTTTATTACGACTACATGTAACCTTTTTACTTTGACATTGTTAACAGTAGAAAAATGAGTAAAATCAGTGACATTATGGCAATTCACAACATGGCTTATTTCATTCTGGTGGAGACAAGAATGAGACACTCGTTGCTTTATGTGAATTATTTCTGTGATTTACATTTCTGGTGTTCCTGTATTTCAGGTGTATCGGTGGAAGTTTTCTATGATATCTCCCAAAGAAAAGACCTGAACCTGTTGCTTTCTGCTGTTATTTTACATGTAGGTGTGGAGAGCAGCTCAGTGAGAACAAGAGATCACATTTTTCAGGTCAGGAAAAGAGAAGAGAAACGTACCCTTCGCTTAAAAGACAATATGTCTTGCAGCTGATCTATATTCTGTGCCACTGAGGCTTCTGCTGTGAGAGATATTAATATCTGTTACTCCTCTAGCATGCATCCCTCTACGTGTGAGAATGTTGAATATTGATGCAAAATGACGAATCTGGTAAAACGCCCAGGCTCTTTGGGGATTAACACCAGAACTGTTCACGCTTACAGAGCCTGTAATGTCTGCTTGGAGTGTTCATCTGTTACTACTCATTGTAGCACCTGTCCGCTGTATGAACATATTGGAAAAAGACTGACTGTTGAGCCTACAATTTCACTTATGGATGCTATAATTAGTATCCAGCAGTGTTGGCTGTGTAGCATAGAGTAATTTTATCTGTCACAGTTATTTCACTTCAGGAACAATATGTACAATTTTGCTTTCAACTGCAAAGACAAAATGAAGATTCAGAGTTAACAAAGCTGATTAAAGCAACGTGAAGTGGTTTTCTGGTGCTTTTCAGAC
>JAPQRQ010052463.1:0-44465 GCA_037367365.1 Apogon talboti | reverse complement strand
GGGGCGGGGAAGGGAGGGGAGGGGGGGCGAGTCTGTGAAACACTCTCGGGAGGTGACCATCAATCATCCAAATCCCCACCCAGAGGCTGGACTCACCGCTACTATCATCCCGTCCCCTACAAGCTCCCGATGCGTTCACGGACGCCTCGAAAACCGCTGAAACATGTGTGTAGAAATAACAGTCGTAAATTATTGGCACTTTTCTGTTGTCGTAAGCAAGAATCATAGTCACTTCTCCATCTGTTCTGTTACTGGCCTTATCTTCTTTCTTTTTTGGACCCAGTTTACGAATAATATTTCTTCCGATTGAAAATTCCGATGTAATTACACATTTTAACCACGCACATTCTACATTTATAATCTGTATTTTTATATTATTAGTGACGTTTCATATTCAGAAACATACATTTTTGAAAGAGTTCCAAATTTTCATGTTTTTATGTCTAAGTCCATAATTTGTTTTAATTCTTTCTCCCTGATTATCTAAAAAAGCTACAAAATCAAATAGTATGTACCAAGAACTATATAATTACATCCCATATCAGTAATTGTACCCATCTTACAAATAATATTTCTTCCGATTGAAATTGCAGATGTAATTACACATTTTAGCCCTGCACATTCTACATTTATAATCTGGATTTTTATATTAGTAGTGACGTTTTATATTCATAAACATACATTTAAAAAAAAAAAGTTCCTAATTTTCATATTTTCATGTGTACGTCCAGAATCTGTTTTAATTCGTTATCCCTGATTATCAAAAAAAAAAGCTGCAAAATCCATGAGTATGTACCAAGAACTGTATAATTACACCCCATATCAATAGTTGTACCTATCTTACAGTAATATTTCTTCCGATTGAAAATACAGATATAATTACACATTTTAACCACGCACATTCTACATTTATGATCAGTATT
Organism: Apogon talboti; assembly: GCA_037367365.1. Taxonomy (NCBI): domain Eukaryota; kingdom Metazoa; phylum Chordata; class Actinopteri; order Kurtiformes; family Apogonidae; genus Apogon; species Apogon talboti. The sequence goes on along the minus strand of JAPQRQ010052463.1, from coordinate 43,542 downwards.
TTTATATTATTTAGTGATGTTTCATATTCATAAATACACATTTTTGAAAAAGTTGAAAATTTTCATTTTTCATGTGTAAGTCCATAATTTGTTTTAATTCTTTCTCCCTGATTATCTAAAAAAGCTGCAAAATCCAATAGTATGTATTTTTTAAAAATTGTATTTTGTGTATTGTCCGTTGCCTGTAATGTGTGATTGTATTGTTGTGGTTTTCTGTTGTTGTTGTTGTTGTAGCAAAAACAGGAACATGCTGGAATGTTTTAATTATAGTGAGACTCGCCTTTATCCATTGTTTTAGGCGTCATTTTATTTTATAACAGATCTCTAAATCAACCAGTGGAAAAAAAAACATCTTGTCACCTCACCCAGCATTTTTTAGTGTAAAAATGAGAACAGAAGGCTTTTAAGTTACTGAACTGTACAGATTATGCATTAACGAACCTCAGTCTAGGCCTACAGAAAGCATGTAAGACTATATCTTTAATAAAGTATTAATTATGTTTGATCTATTCTGAACATTTTTGATTCCTGAATTTTACGTGTTAATTGAAGACGTTAAGATTTGTGTCTAATATCTACATTCACCCCAATAACAAGGAAAAACAGTACATCAGTCTTATGATCAAAATCACAACATTGTAGAAGTTCACTGTTAACACAGCATTTTTTTATACTATTCAGTACTTAACGCAAAAAACAATAGAATAACAGTGAATGCCATAGATTAAAAAAATCTATATTTTTGTCAATGTCATCATTATAATCCTCTTTTTGCCACAAAATAATAGAAATATTCACGTAGCGGAACGTTGGTAGTTTTGGTTCCGGTCGAACGTTAATTTCAGACGGACCAAAACATCTTTCCCTAAAGTTGACGTGGAGGTGTATTTGTACGATGGCTGACACTAAAGTAGAAATTGCTGCTGACAACTCCACTACATTACAGAATCCAAATGCGTCCTCTCAACCTAATAACCCTCTGTCAAGGAAGCTTAATAAAATACTGGAGACGAGGCTTGATAATGACAAGGTAAGTTGAGTTAGCGCCATGCTAGTCAGCTAATGTTAGCTTAACGGGTCTAGTCGAGTCATTTAGACGCTTTTCTGCTTTAATGACACAATGCATCTATTAGAAAATGCATGTTTGGAGGAAACTAAAGTGCTTTGCACCGGCTGTAGGGAAAATCACCAACGACGGCAACATAATTTAACATTCTACTTCTTCCTTCTGTGTAGTGCACAATAAACAGTGTTAGTTAGATGCTCCGTCTGTGTATCTCTGCAGGTTACACATTTCACTTCTAACACTTGTGTTGGCAGGAGATGCTGGAGGCTCTGAAGGCTCTGTCCGTCTTCTTCACCGAGAACAGTCTGAGGACCAGAAGAAACCTTCGGGGTGACATAGAGAGACGAAGCCTGTCCATCAACGAGGAGTTTGCACGAATATTTAAGGAAGTGAAAGAAGTACGTCGGCTGTTACTCACAATACCTTTTCACCATTTTAAACTTACACTTGCACAAATTATTATTATCTGTAGTGTTATAAAATTTTCATAATGTATTTTGAATCTTGTGTCATTACTGCATTTCTATCATCCTTTTTAAATTATGAATGGTATATCTGCAGTTGGTGTACAGTCGAAGTACTATGAATAGACATAATCAGAATATGTATTCATTATTCAAAAGTCTATATAAATAAATAACTATGATGAGCCTTTTTAGTATTCATAGAGGTATATCTGTTAAGCTGGTGCTGCACTGTCATAATGTTTTTTTTTATCTTCTGCACAGGAGCTTGAAAGTGTTCATGAAGATGTTCAAGCCATGAGCACATGTTGTGAAGAAATGACCAGCAGGTTAAAGGTGCAGTATCATCTCTGCATTTTTGAATTCACTTGTTTTTGTAGTGAATTACTCACAGTTAACCGCTCATTCATATTTACAATAAAGGTTAATTTACTTGTGTAAGCTTGATTTCTGTGGAGTGTGTGTCTAACATAATACTAGTTTTTTGTTTGATTTAATGTAATTCTCTGTTGAAACACTGTAAAAAAAACCATTTGTTTTGTCATCAACAGGCTGCAAAGGAGCAAACTCAGGACTTGATCGTCAAAACCAACAAACTCCAGGGAGAAAAGTGAGTTCATTCTTATGGGATGTTTAATTCTCTCTGTGAGTCCTAGAAATTAATCTTTAACCAGTTTACTTCAGGCTCAGTGTTCAGTTTGGTTAAGGTTTTTGGATTACGGTCAGAATTTAATTTTCATTCAGTAACAAGAAAAAACACCCAGTGTACACTAATTCATAACTTACTTTATATTGAAATGATCAATACATGCCTGCAAGCCTAATCCAGTTTTAGGTTTTGCTACTTTTTTTCTTTAGAAACAATATATAGATTCATATAATAATAATTCCTCTCAATCATCACTTCTGACCCTCTATTAGTATGCAGCGCCTTCTACCTGTGTTTTCTGTTTTCCCTCTTGCTTTGCTGTGTTGGGGACATTTCTCAGCCTTGACATTTGTACAGTAGGTTTGTATCTCCAGCCAACAGCATTGCCATACATTGTGTGCTGGCAGAATACTGTGAAATCAAAGTGAGTGTGATTCATTCTGCTCTTTTTACTTATTTCATTACTTAGAGTTTGGTGTAGTTCTGTCTGAGAGACAGTTCTCAGGGCATATATTCTCAAAATATCCCACAGTTTTTACCCCTCGACCATCTCTGGCCAGAGGGGTATTGTAATCATTTTGTCATTTGTCTATCTGTCCGTCCGTCTGTTCATTCAACAACGTAGTCACATTATCTTAAGAATGCATTGAGATATCTGCACCAAATTTATAATGTGGAAGCATCTTGGCATGGAGCAAAAGCCTATTGAAAATGGGTCACCTTGACCTACTTTTTCAAGGTCAAATGACAACATGTCTACAGAATCACTATATTTGGCTGAGGGGTATTAAAAGTGTGCAGCACGTGATGTTATTTTTTGTTTTTACTGTTGCCACTCACTCCCTATTCACGCTATTGCTCACTTGACCACCTCTCTGACTCCATCGCTTGTTGAGGTGACAAGCAGGAAATCATACATACTACACTGTATGTATGATTTCATACATACTGTATATATGTATATACTTTCCCTTTCAAGCATAACATCAAATAGAGACTTTTTACTTTTTCTATTCAGCCTTCACTGGTTTTATATTTGCACTTCTAAGAAATGTCATCAAACTCTTACAGAGTCTCCTATGTTAAACTTCATCTTTCAACTTTTCCTTTTTGCTACTTTACCCTTCAGATCTGTTTTCAGCAGGTCAGTGTCAGTCACTCAGTGTTTTTCATTTTCTCAATTAAGTTGTAAGTATTTTCAGTTTCTGTGGGTTATAGATATCAATGTCCAACTCTGATGCTGACATCTGACATTTCAGATATAAGTATTTCCAGACAGGGACAAAATAATAATAATGCATTAGATTTCTATAGCGCTTTTCAAGGCACCCAAAGCACTTTACATTATTGATGCATTATTCTTTCGCTCTCACATTCTCTCTCTGGTGGTGGTAAACTACGTTTGTAGCCACAGCTGCCCTGGGGCAGACTGACGGAAGCGTGGCTGCCAATTCGTGCCAAACGGCCCCTCCGACCACCACCAAACATTCACACACCAGTGTGAGTAGCAGCACTGGAGGGTGGGTGAAGTGTCTTGCCCAAAGACACAACAGCTCATGACTCAGACAGAGCGGGATTCGAACCTCCAACCCTTCGGTTATTGGACGACCCGCTCTACCATCTGAGCCACGGCCGCCCAAAATCAGCAACTTCGGCATCAAGCAGGCATACGCTTTTTGAAATACTCTTCTAGTTAAAGCAACCTTTGGAAGCCACACTATTCTGATTGTGTGTTGTTCAATGCAGATTGAACCTCAGTTCAATCTGCATTGAACTGAGGTTTGTTGTCATTTTTTTGGTTGTGGTTTGCTTTTTTAAAATTTATTTTTATTCGAATTTTAAGCCATGTGTAATATATTCACTTCGTAAACTGACATTATTTCTAGAGTACCTCTTTGCATATTGAAATCCATTTCACTAAACTATCATTAACATTATCAGTCCCAGCTCTTCCCCAGAATGTTGTGCAGATAGAGTTTTCCTCACTACTGTAAGGCTCAGACACAGCATTCAAGCCATTTCAGACACCACTTAAGCCAACCAGTTCCAAAATAACTAAGGAGAGCATTATATTTCACATGGATTATTGGTTATTATTTAAAAATGTGAAATGTTCTTGTGAGAAACTGCTGATATAAATATGAACAGACTTTTGCCTCTTGAGTACAGTAAGTGCTGCCAGTTTTCTTTCACAATATGGTAAGAATTTAAGTCCCAAATATTGTGGGAATAACTGAAAATAACACCCTTCAAATCAGTCCAACTCCCTCAGCCAGACAGCACTTAATCCTACCCCCCGAAAACGAATGGAAAACCCTCATGCTCAGAAAGGTGAAGTGGTCACAGTCTCAAACCCATTCGACGACTCAAAGGGCAGTCGCGTTGTTTGCATGTTAATTGTTTTACTCATTATTGCATATTCTCAAAAATGGGTTGATGTAAGAATTCTGGAAACTAACCTTTATTCTACAGCAGCCGTCGCCAGTTTCTTTATCTGATTGCAACAAAAGTGTCACCAAAATGTAAAATAGGAGCGCGTGACAAGGCGGCTGCCCTGAACTTCTAAACTGGCATTTCAGAATGCCAGCGAGATGTTTCAGATAAACACCGCAGCTATACTTAAAATTATCAGTAGAAATTTCAGACAGATCTTATACTACTGTTTCTCTTCTTATCTGTTCAGAGGCTACGAGTCTTTGTTGAATTTCATCATATAGGTCACAGTCCAGAGCTAGACAACGTCATTTCAATCTTGTCTAGCGTCTCATTCCGACACAGAAATTTCCCCCCCCTTTTTTTTTTTTTCCCTGTTCAAGCAACTTTGCTGATGAGTAACGTTACAGTCAAATTGCAGCAGGAAAAAAACATTTTTAATTTGAAGATAATAAAGTTTTATTGCACACACATTGTTTGGAAAATGCTTCCTCTTCCATGAGCGTATACGTACAGATGTCAACCAAAGGGCTTTTTCCAATTCAGTAAGAACCAATTTAGAATTATGATTAAAGTGCTCACGCGAATACAGATATGACCCGGCAAATTGGGGCACTAATAACATCAGGGCTAAACTTTGTGTCTGTCGAATGCAGCGTCTCTTTTGTGCCAGAAGTTGGAGAGATTTGGTGCAGGGCAGAAGGAGACGGCACACACATCTTTATTTTTGATGAGAGAGGGATGAATGATTCATGAGGTTAATGAATATTTCTCCCGCAGATGCCTATTTGCATAAGGAGGGCAGCAATCATCATTAACGGAGCTTTATTTGTTTTATTCGACGTGTCCTGTGATGTTTGGCCTTGAGATACACATCAAAGCAGCTGCTGTACACGTTGTCGGTCCGCGATCTTTCCGAGGTCAGATACCTTGAGAGAAGCCTATCGCTGTGTTCGGATGTTTGTGCACGTGCGTCGAGATTTGCTGACTACTCACATTAAGAGGTTTTAAGTAAGCAGATTACAGCTGTATGATATCAGAAACACTGACATTGCAATGTTTTTTTCTGTGATATGCAGCGTGATAAGTTCTATAATGATTCTGTTGGGGTGATCTTTTACAAAGTACATCTATATTAGAAAATAAATAGGATTTAAACAAACTGAAAAGTAGTTTAATACCAGGTTTGGGCAATGTGGAAAAAACTGTTTAGAAGCTTGATAATTAGTTTTGAAAATGTATCAATAATTATTGCAGTAAATGCAATGTATTTATTTTTTCCAGGTACCTAGGCTGATTTTTGGTCCGCTGTGAAAGTTAAAGAAACCAGATGGTTGTGGGTGTAATTTACTGGTTAAATGCGTAACTGTTACGAAAGACGAACTGAAATGAAAACGCGACAAGATGAAAATGGTGTAAGAAACTGTATAGAATATAGAAAAAACTGCAAATGACTCAACAATACAAACACGACATAAAAAAGTGATATAAAAGACACGACAAGATGAACACGGTGTAAAAGATACAAGACAAGAAAAAGTATGAAAGACGCATCACGATAAAAGACACATCAGACAGAAACGGTATAATATTTAGATGAAGGCAAAAACAGCATACAAGACATAAATAAAAATAGAGTAAAAAAGACACAATGAGACAACTGATGTAAAAGACACAAGACAAAACCAAGATCTGAACAACATAGAGGATGTAACAGGAGAAAATTACATAACAGTTGAAACAAGATCAGACAAGCTAAAGAAAATGAGTGCAACCTGAATCCTTATTCATTGTTAAATACAGATATTTCTGGTGTTCTTTGCGGTTAGAACACTGACCAAACAGCAGAATATTTAAAACACTGTTCATGATAAAACCCTGGTTCAACACCAGAATGTACCACAGTGTAATTTATGAGACAACAATAAAACAAACTCCATAGATGAAAGAAAGATGTATGTTCTAACCATGATACTGAATGCAGTATAAATTATTTCACCATAGTTAAACTTTGATAGTTATTTTCAATGTTCCAATCCAAACCCTCGTGTAGTAGTTACAGAGGGGAGTTAGGATATTTAATATACTCAACACATGCAACCATATCTTCATTTTTGGTATTTTTATCCTGTTCTATGCTAATTTTTAGGTTCCATTTGACAATTATTGGTGGAGGTGACCTGCTATGGTTATTGGATGAACTAAAAGAATGTATATTGTCCAGATTGTAACCCTTTAACAACGGGTTCAACAATCTCTTCGGTGCTGCATTTTGCACTTTACAGTATTGAAATGACTGTAACTCCAAAACCGTTTGTGATATCCACAAAATTCACATGGCATCGGACAGCTGAGATCCTGAGATTTCCAACACTATATGACGCTTTATGGCAGTGATGTAGGACTCTATTATAAAGAGAAAGGAACTGTTTCAGAGACTTTCACACAGGCTAAAACATGCCTGGAAATAACAAAAAATATGAAGTCATAATATGGATACTGAATGTTCAAGACCAGAAAGCATGTTGGAGCAAATACAAAATAGCTGAAAATGTATTTCTGTAATCTTTTGTTATGAACATTTATAGATTTATAGTTGTTTCTGATACTAAATATACTAAAATCTTCAAGTCTGTTTTTTTTTTTTTTTTTTTACTAAAACACACTGTTTTAAGCATTTATTATTGAAAATAATGATAATTAATGCCCAGATATTGAAAGTTAAGTTCTTCCTGAAAACAAATGCGCAAAAGAATTGGCAAAAAAGACATTTTCTGAAAGAAAACCCCATAAGACACTTAGGTGGCCTGTTATAATGGCAGTCTTAAAAGGGTTAAATCCATTTTAGTGATACTGTGATATATTCATAGAAATGTACTTGCCTTTACTAGACTGTTGAACTTCTGCACATCTCGATGACAATGCTGTAGTGATATATCGTGCGTCCCTAAATGCAGATGCAGTATTTACAGCTGAACATGACACAGAGTGCAATCAGATAGTGTATCTCTACCGCTCACAGATTCACAGCGCTCAAACTACCGATGGCCATTTTTTGCGGTTGAAAGCCCGCCAATAAAATTCATCTACTATATCATCAATCTATGAATTTGGTTGGCAGCGTGTTGACAGGATGTAAAAATAAAGTACCTGGTCCTGTTAACTGATGGCTGGAGATTGGGGTGGTGTTCATTTGCATTTGTGGCGGCTGTGACCTCAGCGCTCAGTGACCTTGCGAGTTGACATGGAGGTGGGGGGAGGGTGTGTGGGAGAGTACGGGCAAAGATAATGTAGATTTCTGGCAAAAGACGCCGCTGACAGCTGTGATGTACCGCAGCAATTCCATGCTCCACTGGCACAGCTTCAGGACCTCCCTGACAAAAAGGTGACATATAAGCAGGGGGAGTAAGATTGAAGAGAAAGGAGATGAGCTCTGAATGTGAGTGCACTGAAACAAACCAGTGGGAATAAAGACACGACTGAGCACGTGCAGGCAGAGAATTAATACAAGTCAAACTGCTCAGCGCAGGGCGCGTTGAAGGTAAGCGGTCAGGTTTTTACACGAATGACCTTCCGAAAATGGCCTGCCCTGCCTGGTCTTCGCCCCCCACATTCGGATCCCACTGGGACCCGCTGTCCGTCTGTGCGACATTTTCATTTGCAGAACTACAATGACCCCCACAGCCAGATGGGGTGGTGCGTGCACGCTGGGCTTTGACCTTGTCTTTAGCAGTATTGTCTCAGAAGAGCTGCCAGGGGAAGTGCGCAGACAAGCTGTCCTCCTTTAGCGACCCACCAGTCAGCCCACTCAAGCCTTCTCGGCCCGATCTATTTCAGGTCACACAATCCACTGCAGTCCCAGGATGCTCTCTCTCTTTTGATTTTTCTCCCGTCGACACTTAGTACAGCAGTGCTACTGTTGCAGCCAAGGACTTGTACTCAATAAATCACTGTATGTCCTGCATCAGTGTGTATCTAATAGTAGAAACAGAATATTTATAATTATAGTTTAACTGCCAAAAAAAAGTCACCATCTGGATTTTACTAAACAAATAGTTCAGATCCTTCTATTGGATTATTACTGTATTGATTAATATTTTTCATCTGTAACAAGGTCTTTAAGCCTTTAACTGATGCAGTGAGTAGATTCTCATTCCTTCAACAACCATCAGTTCAAAGAGAGCATAAAGATTGGAGTGTGTATCAATGGAAAAAGGTCATGTGGTCTGATGAGTCCACATTGACCCTGTTTCAGAGTGATGAGGAGAGGCAGATGAAGTGATTACCCATCATGCCTAGTGCCTACAGTACGAGCCTGTGGGCGCGGTCTTATGACCTGGGGTTGAGTCAGTTCATCAGGCCAAGGTTCAGCAATGTTATGTGTCCAAAATATGAACACAGGGAACATGAGACAACATTTCCATATATGGACTGAAAGGACCTGAACATTATTGAGAATCTTTGGAGTGTGCTTGAGAAGACATACTGCAGTGGTCTGACTCTCCCATCATAAATGCAAGAATTTGATGAAAATAAATGCAAGTGTGGGCGTAAAAGCACTGAGACATTTATTGTGACATAAATGGTGCCGTGGTCAATGTGTCGTATAATCAAGGCTAAAGCCTGGGTATTAAATCTGCAGAAATACTGGGTCTCCTCCACGTTCATCTCATTTCTCCAGTAGCTCTGAATGGATATCCTCTTTTTTTTTCCATTTTATGATTGGTGGCATCCAAGTTTAAGGGGCATTGCCATCACTCACTGTGTTGGAGTCTAGACCACAGTTAATAACTCCCTATTATTTACAGTTTATCAGAAATGGACCTAAAATCCCCCTAAAGTAACAAGCTGTAAGTGTCTTTTGAAAATGTTCTCCTGTCGACAAAGGACTCTTATCCCTCTGTAAATTATTCCAAGAAGAGTGGCCAGTGTATCTAAAAGCTGAATGGATAAATCAGACCCCGGCTCTAATGAGGGCCTTTTGTTTTTAGCAGCCACTGAATGGGAGGCTGAGGTTAAAGTTATTGTCGGTTCGATGGAAGCTTCAACTTCACTGCTAGATACCTTTAACACCAGGATCCATTAAGTGCGGATTAGATGTACTTGGACTGTAGTATTCCCATTTTCTGCAACTGTACACTTCTATCTACCCCACTACATCAGTTTTACTTCATTACATTGGTCAACCGGCTCCATTTACCAGTCACTACAATTTATCCGTCACCTGTCTATCCAGATATGTCCCAATGTGTGGATTTTCATATTTTCTTATTTATTTATTTATTTTTGTGAAAGGTTAGCATATTGTTCAAGGCACGGGTGTCATCTAATTTTAGTTCTGGCCACAGTAAAATAATAACAGGGGAAAAAGTAAAATTACACTATGAAAATGTTTACATCTACAAAGAATCTTTTTTTTTTAAGTGTGAATTAGATGAACAACCAGGAACACCATGGAATTTCTTAAGAAAAATAAGTACAATTTTAACAATATTGCGCCTCAGCTTATCATTTACACATGTGCATTATAATATATATTGTATATACACAGATCATGGTGGCTGTACAAAGGTGTAATATTGTTAAAATTGCATATACTTCTCTTAAAACATTTCAGGTTCATATTTGTTCAGGTTATTCACATTTGTTGTGAAAGGATAGCTTGTAAATGTAGACGTTTTCATGTAATTTTACTGTGTTACACTAAAACAAAAAAAAAATTGGAGTTGTCATTATTTATATGTTATTATGATAGTATTTTACTGGTTCAACCCACTTGAGATCAGCTTGGTCTGTATGTGGAACCTGAACTAAACTTATTTTGATACCATTGATTGTTAATATCTTCAGTGTAATTTTTGCGTTTCCCAAATTTATCCAACGTGCCAGATTGGATCCTTTGGCAGGCCAGTTTTGGCCGTATGTTTGACTGCCCTGGCTTAAGGGGTTGACGTGATTGAAATAAGCTCTAAAAAAACATTTTAGAAAATGCATTGTCTTAAAGCTGACACTACAGACATGATGATGATAGATTGAGCTTCTCAACCACTCATAAAGTGTCTGAAATGATACTGTGGTAGCACTATTTTTACGTAAATAAAGGTTTTGAATGCTTCTTCTGGCATTGTAGATTTGCAACATGTCATATTTTGTGCTTGTAAGTGAGCAGACAGTCATTTTGTAAAGCTCTGCGTTTACCTGACAGAGCAAGCCCGTCCTCAACTCTTTGCTATCTTATCTGCCAGTGCCACTGCCATTTGTCAGCTCTAATGAAATGGAAGGGAACAGCAGACTGCTTACAGTGTGCAGAAGTGGTGAGGATGTCAACAGTGGGGGACAACCCATGTTTGTCCACCGGCTTTTCCAACGAGCTGCTCTTTTTGTCTCCTTGCATGTCGGGACCGGCCCTGTTCAAAGGGGCTGTCAGCAGTGGCATTAAATAGGTGTTGTGTGTTGTTCCATAAGGAAACGTAACGCTACACACCTGTCGAGCACCGTGTGATCTTTGCATTACAGTGACATGTTATCACGTTGGACAAGTCGAGACGTCTCGCTCGCTACCGGATGTTGGTTTTTGGTTTTTTTTTTGTTTTTTTTTATGGGTTGTGTGACCTCATGCGCAACTGTAGCTGAAGGGTTTGGACTGTTGGTTTAGTTATTCAGCCGTCACCAAACAGCTCATGCAGTCACAGCCTGAGTTACAGTCTGCTCGGCTGAATGCCAAAGGGTACGGTAGATAAATGTACCCACAACGAAAGCATAGTAGCACTTGGCTTATGGCAATCACTCATTTCCTACAGTAAATGGCTTTTTACAGTATGTGATAATTTATCAAAAAATAAAGACCTGTGTTTCATTAAGACAATTTGTCCTCAAGATAAAACAAATGTTCCCTGTATGACTTCTCTGTAGGTCATTAATAAATCAAGAGCTCTGAGACCCTTGAGGGAGCGACAGGGGACATCAGAGTGTAAATGACAACCTGTGTAAAATGACACTTGAGCCTTATTAAGGCCCAGCTGGCTGTTAATGAGGGTATGGCTGCGACTGCGACTTTGTGTTGTCTGATGTGGCTGGCTGCGATTGCACTCTGTGATCACTGGCGCGTGTCTAACTAACTAATGCCAAATTTCCACACAAGCCTTTGAAATGGCCCCTAATAGATTTTAATGGATAATCGACCCACATGGTTTACAGCTTATGGGGGGATGGGCCGCTGGGTTCGCATACTACAAAGAGCATTTGATCCCCTTATCAGTCAGTCCGTACATTGTCCTGTGAAGGCTTTTCATATTGTTACTCATATGCTGCAGGTTAATAACTCGCTAACTGTTTTATTGAGGCCAATAGATCTCCACGTTTACACTACAGTTTTTAATTATTAGTTTTTCCTGTCGCTGAGTGTTTCAGTTTGAGTGCATAAGCAGTTTCAGTTGATTTTATTTGGATGAATTGCAGTTTCAGTGCTGCATTTGAAGAAAGCCTGGCTTTATAGAAGTTGGAAAATGAAGGATGTAAGAAATGGTATCAAATTGTGGCAGCATGGTGGCGTAGTGGTTAGCACTCCCACCTCCTAGCAAGCACGTTAAAGACTGCTACATACTCCGCAAGTGTTCTCGAGGTGGCAAGAAGAAGAAAAAAATTCGCTCTGGCCTGGACATTTCAAGAATCGAGAATCAGGAGAAATGCAACTGCTGAACTCCTGGGAAGTCCTCTGTTTATCCGCATTAACCACGCCCACTTTGAATATCTGACCAATCGCGCAACAGTTCTTGCACACTGCATGAGAAGAGATACTGCCTTCATGTGCTGTCAGGAAGATGATCTTTTCCACTGGTCAGTTCAAACTTACAAGTGCGTTGTGTTCGAGTGCTGTTGTTGTCGTAGCGAAATGACAAATGGCTGACACACACTTTATTGTGAACTGCTACTTGGGTAAAAGAGTTTTGGACGTGCTAATTCATCTGCTACAGCACTTTTTTGGGGAATATTTTTCTCCAAATTGTGTATGTTATAAATTTGCAGCTACCAGCAGCAGAACGTTAAATACAAGCATTGTTCATCATTTGTGATGAATCCCTCGTTGTTCTCCGCCAGTTCAAAGTTTATTTTCATCTCAGCAGCTCTTGGATCAAAATTTTTTCCCAGTTTTCCAGTCAGAAATATGACGTGAAGGGGCATCCATGTAGAATTTCTGAGTTTGTAACTAGTTTAATAATAATAATAATATTGATGGATTAGATTTATATAGCGCTTTTCTATTAACGCATACTCAAAGCGCGTACAATGGATCCATTATTCATTCACTCTCACAGTCACACTCTGGTGGTGGTAAACTACCATAATTCCCATAGCACTCGAAGGCAGGAAAAGTTCTGCCCAGATAGTGTGTCGAGAACAAGCTGCAAGAACTCCCAAACTGGGGCTGCAAGAACAAATTCTGTCTGTTCCGAGTATGTAGCAGGCTTACTGGTCCGACTCTCAGTTCTGGGTTCAGTTTAGCTGTCCTCTCCACGCCATGTGAGTCTCCTCCAGTTTTCCCCACCATTAAAAACATGTAGGTTAATTCTCCTGTCGGTGCCCTGCTGTTGAAGATCTGGAGTTGGTCCCCGAGCTCCGTCAATGACAGCTCACTGCTCCTGACATATGCTAATGCTAATACTGATACTAGGTACTGTGTGTATTAGGATGTTTAAAGTGCAGAGACTGGATTTCCCTATAGGGACAATAAAGCAAGTTAATCTCTAAGTATAACTTAATAAAGCCATTGTTTATGAAACATACCAAATTGTGCAAAGCCACTTTATACTTTAACACTAACATTGGTGAGAAATGAAAACAAAGCTGATTCTACTTACTATTTTATCCTGTTATTAAAATGAGTTTCCCTGCTGGTTTTAGTTATAGTCATCGCTTTTATTAACTCTAGTAACCCTGCTGGAAACCTTGGAAAATGTTGGTTGCTGATGAAATTCTCAATTAAAAAAAAAAAACAATTGCTGCTGCATTATTAGCTCCATTCTGAGAGTTAATTAAGTAGGCATGGGTAATTTCAGCATCGCACTCTGACGAAAGTATATGAGATAGTGCTCCGTTATATTGCTCAAACGATTTTTGTGCATGAACAGACAAAATCAATGGGTCTAGTTGGCAAATCTGAGCACAAACACAGAGAGAGGAAGCCCAACACACATACAGACTCGGTAATTTGTTTACTGTTAAGGCCTTTGTAGTCTTTTATTTAGAAATTTCGCCCCATCTTGAAGATGATGTAACCTGTTTCATATTGCACTTTTTGGGTGTTCTTCAGGGAAAATCTGAGCTCATGAAGTTTATTTTTCCTTTGAACCACTCGCCCAGACTGTAGTGTGACGTTGCCATTTCATTCAACCACGTTGCTTCTCTCTCTGGTATTTGGTAATTGCAGCCTGGAGAAGAATGTGTCATGTCCTGACAGCGCTTTAGAAAATGATCCCACTACTCCGCTGTTCCCTCACTCCTCTTTACTCCGTACCTCCAGCCTGAACTCTCCCACAATCCATCTGGGTTCACCTTGCACCGACGTGCGCACCTTGTCTTTTTTGTTGTGATTTACAACCTGGAGGAACAGGTCTGGTGTGTGTAGATCTGGCTTTGACATGAGAAGTTATTTGGATTTCTTATCTTCCTCGGGTTATTCTGTTACAAAGTGCGACACGCATTTACATAAAACCATTCTCTGCTTGTGTTTAACTTCAATGCAAAAATGACTGAAACTTGTTAGGTCAGGAATAGCCGAATACAAAAATAACTGCTGTGATAATCCTGAAAAAAGTTCCATCTCCCAAGTCCTGAGTGCAACTTGAGTGGGCTGAATGAAACTCCAAATTATAACTGAGCATGTTTTCTCTATAGTTGCACTGCAAAAAGCAAATGATCTGATTACAGTTTTGGCAAAAGCCTGCTGCATAAATCTGCACATTAATGATAACAACCGCTCTCTGAGACAACAGTAGTTCCACACTCAACAAGAGTTTATATGTTTTATATTAACGCGCTTATGTGTTGCGTGAAGACCAGCATGTTGATATGTAAATTATTTCTCTAAGTTATGCATCACTCAGTTTAATTAATGACTTCATTAGCATAGCTTGTTTTTTTTCATAAATCATTGTAACTGTGGCGCGATGTCAGGTAGCTCAAGGGCATGTTTTATTTGGTGTCCCTGTCACACTAGTCTATTCTTCTGTTGTTGTCTGTGTTGTATTCAGCAATCTGCCAACAACAACAAAGTCTGCGCAGGGAAACATCACCTGCATTACCATCAGGAGAAAATAAGAGATGAGAGAAGTAAACAAAAGTAAATAATATGCTAGTGTTCAGGGAGTCAGTTTGGATAATAGTGCAGAAATTGTATGTATCCTAGTTGTGTGAGAAAATATCAACGAGTGGGTATTGTGATATGTTTTTTGTATATATTAATTATATCATCACCTTCCTAAAATAATTGAGTATTTGATGATTTAGGCAAAAAAGTCGTTTTACTTGGGCAATTATTTTAGGAAGGTTATGATATTGATTCTTAAATAGTGTTGATTTTTGATTAGTTATTTACTTTGACCTGTCTTCTACCATTTAGGGAAGCCTTTTAACTACATTTTAGTGCATTTCATACAGTTCTTACTAGTGTAGTGTAATGTAAAACCTCGCAGTGAATCGCCTTGTTTACAGGATTTCAGTGAATTGAATCATAGCTGTATCATGACACTTACACACTCCTGACAATGCACGGACAAAGTATAGACAGTTAACTCAGATAAAGCGTTCTTATCAGGATATGAACTTGAAATGAGAGAGGTGAGGAACTTTATTCATCTCCTAAAGGAAATTCAATACAATACACAATAAATGCACTGCAGACACAAAGGGTCTTTTTTCTTTGTACACGTTTTTATCAGATGAAGCCTCAGCGAACCAACAGCTCTCCTGTGATTAACTTGTGTCAATTTGGCAGAACTGAGAAGTTTGTTTATGCATCACATGTCATATCATATTATCACATCCTGCACAATCCACATCCCAGATTTTCCTCATATCACACAAGCACCAGTCCCTGTCTATCAAAATCAAAACCAATGATACAACCAGGCTGGATGTCCTCTATGTTGTGTCAAAAACACAACACAATAAACTGTACCCGGTCGAAAAAGCCTTGAGATTCCGTGTGCGGGGAACAGAAATACTATATCATAGAATCTGGTAACAGATTTACAACCCTTTACTTTCAGCTGGCTGAGCACTAGTAATAGCAGTGTCAGAGACAATGGTTGGATAATGTTGGGTTCTTCTCCGGCACCAAAACAACCCAGTGATTTACTGATGGAGCCTGGCCTTCACACACCCAGAGGGAGGGGATATAGACGAGGTGCTTTGGACAGAGAGATGGGGACAGAGGGAGGTCTTACTGTTGTTCTGCTATCCTGTGACAGAGTTCCCCGGTTGACTGGGGCGGTTGCCATGGTCACTATTGTACTGAGACAGGTTTAGTGACACTGATAGTGATCACTCGGCTGTTATTGATAGTGACAAAACCTGGCCCATATCCGGCACTGTATACGCCTTGTTTCTTCTTTCTTCCCCTGTTATTTATATTGTGGCTGTTGCACGATATCATTGCTGTTTGTCCACCACCCTGCCGGCTCCCTCTCAGCTGTGTCAGTCTGAGGTGTGTGACTGCCATCTACTGTGCACATTTGAACATTACATATTGTTAACAAGCTGTGCTTATTGTCGGCCGGACCATGGGTGTCAAACTCATTTTGGTTCAGGGGCCACATACCAATTTGATCTCAAACAGGCCCGGACCGGTAAAATAACAGCATTATAGCCTATCAATAATGAGAACTCTTAAGTATTCCTATTTGTTTTAGTGCAAAACAGTCAAATTAAATTATGCAATTGTTTACATTTACAAACTATCCTTTCACAAAAAATTGTGAATAACCTGAAAAACCTGAAATTTCTGAAGAAGAATTAGTGCAATTTTAGCAATATTATTCTTCAGCTTATCATTTTTGCATGTGCATCACAACTTGCACATTACAGCGGATCTGCAAAGACACAAAACAATTAGTAAAAGGTAGAATAATGTTAAATTTTGAGTTTCAAACTAAAATGATCTTGACACCCTTGACTGTTAATGTCTTCAGGGTAATTTTTGCACTTGGTAAATTCATCCTGCAGGCCTTATTTGACTTGTTTGATACCCTTGGGATGGATGAATGAATGCGCATATCTTTGTTTTTATTTTTTAGTCTGACAGATCTGTTTGATTTACACAGAAAAAAAAACACAAGTGGTGTAAAAAAATTTGAGTGATTTTGTGAAATATAAAAAAAACACAAACAGCCTTGAAGATACAAAGAACTAATAAGTAAAACAGGAAGAAGCCTGACTGATGAACAGACACAGTGTAAGGAGAATTTTCTTATCAAATATTAAAGTACAATAAATAAATGCATTTCCAATTGTTGCGTCTCTCCTTTTAGTCACCGCCTGGAGGTAAGAGCCCAGGTTGCACAGGCGTTCCTCACCAAGTTCCAGCTAACCAATGAGGAGATGGTCATCCTGCGAGGGGCTCGCGATACACCAATAACAGAGGTGAGCTCCAGTGTATTTCACACTCATGAATTAACTTCACCCACAGGAGAGTTACAGTGCAGTGCGCGGTGTAGATCAGTAGCTGCCGTTTACCAACAGTTTCGTGTCTTTGAGGATGCATTACTTGTATTGTCTGGGTGATGGGTGACTGCTCCTCTCACCGTCAGCATGTTGTTGTTTTACCATCAACCCCATTATTTCTACTCTGTATACCTTACGCTGTAACCTTGCAAAAGTAGATCAATCTACCACTTGTAAACCAAAGACGAGATAAGAAGAACTCAATTCATCTTGCAGGAAATTCTTGTGTGCCCTGTTTCACTGAAACTTTCCATCCAGGCAGTTGCATTAGAGGCAGTGGAATGAAGTTCACCAAGGAGTTGACATTCTGTGATTTATTTCCACATAAAAAGATGTTATTTCACAAAGCAAAACAAAAATATACTGGAAAACTGACAACAAAAGTGAGTACAACCTTATAGTACAGAGACTTGTGAGAATCTGCACCAGTGTGAATAATTTGTTTTAAATCCATGCAGCCATGATGATGTAAATATGCAAGTAATATTAAATGTTTAATTCAAATTCTTTATTTATAGAAATATTATATAAATACCAAATTTCTTATTTTTCTCTTCATATTTTCATTTTCACTCGTTTGTGGTTTTTCTACCTGTCTTTTTCTTTGCAATTGCTTGTTGTATGTTGCTGCTGTGAACTGTGAAATTTCCCCACGGTGGCATAAATAAAGTCTTATCTTATCTTGTCTTACTGTTTTTTTGGAATAGCCTCAGTCTTATTGGACAGAATATCTACGCTTTCATATCCTTAATGCAGCTGCTTGGGAAAGTACAATGAAATACTTTATAAAGTGTGTATTCATGTTAGTGGCCTACTGTAACATGTTCAGTGTGGAAATATACAACTATGAATTCCATAAATTCAAAAAAAAAACAACATTAAAACTAAAAATCAATCTCACATCAGCATATTGGATATTTTTGATCACACTACAAGATATTTTTACTAAAGTCACAATTGCATAATATTGTGTATTGTTTAAAAAATGCACGTTCATGTCTAAAACATACTCATTATTTCTGATTAACTTCCTAGGATTTCTTCAAAGCTCTCAGTCGGGTGAAGCACATCCACGAGGATGTTAAGGTCCTCTTGCGAACCAATCAACAAACAGCAGGGTAAGGTGCCATCACTACATGTTTTTCTTCTCTGTGTTGCAGTTGTTTTATTCATGTCCTTTTATTCATGACATTTATCGTCAATCTGAATGGTACAACAGACAAACGGGACAAAAACACCCAGAAGTGCTATTTATGTCACCGTTAGGTATCTGACACTATGCGTCACGTCATGGATATGTAATGTGCGGTCTTGATTTGTGTGCCTGTTCCAGACTCGAGATCATGGAGCAGATGGCCGTGTTACAGGAGACATCATATGAACAGCTCTACCGCTGGGCTCAGAGTGAGTAAAGTACACAGAGTTAATACCACCAGCACCGGCGGGGTGAAAACTGACTCACCATGACCGTGGAGCATCAGCCTATATGTTAGACTTGGCTGTTGTGTTGTTAGAGGAGGGATATAATCCTAAAATATAGATTCTGTATGATAAAGTGTGTTTATATTAATAACATGTTTTTAATTTAAGCTTTTTGTTCAAACAATATGAGATTTATCGCATGAATTTTCAGATGTTTTATACTATGTTTCCTTTAGCACAATTGTTTCTAACTGTTTGTGCTGCTTCTGGTCATGGGGTCAGGGGTCACACTAAATTAACTTTTAAAACACATTTGGTTCAGTTTTTTGCGTATCCTTAAAGGCTATGCTTATATTTCCTGTATTTCATTGGTGTATCTGAAGGAAAGAGAATGAGAAATAAATCTAAATGCTCATTTCAACCCTGCAAAAACAACAAACCTAGACTTTTGCTCAGTGCTGTATGACTTTAACTAAACCTCAAACTTATTCACAATCTGCTCAACTCAAATGCATAAATATACCAGAAAGATTCGTTAATGGCAAAATGCATACTTTTTTGTATTTACGGCCAGATTTACTGAGGTTTCAATCTAGAAAAATTTCCGGATAGATTTTTGCGGGTGATCTACTAACAATATGCAAATTTATCAACACAGATGCAGCATGTTCATTTCAGTCATGACCTGCACTGTAAAACCGCAATCTCCAACCTGTTCGCAAAGGCAAATCAAGACCACCGATTGTAACTTAGATGAATCCAGGACAGAGAGGCTCATTCCACAGAGCAAATTAAAGATGACACAATACAGCAGGACACAAAGAAGCACGAAGGAGTGACATTTGTACACCACCATGGTGCTAAATTCAGACTGTCACCATTCATAACACTGAGCTGTAGATGTAGATATTCCATACTGTGACTAGCTTATTGTTTTTGTTCTTTTCACAGAGGAAACATTTGTGTACTGCCTTTTCTGCTCTGCTAAAAAGAAAAAAAAGACATATTTTTTTGTATTTCATTTAATTTTCTGACATGGAGCCTTATAACTTCATATGAAGGTAAATCGTCTGCTTGACTTTGTGTTGAGCCTCTTGGTTATTTGGTAACATTATGCCAGTGGCTCTTTCCAGTAATGATCTTAGAACCAGGATCAACACCAGTGAAAATGCAGACTGTTTACAGTCAATCTGCTCTGATAACACCTCGAATAAAATGACACAAATGGATAAAATTCTCTGCCCTCTGTTCTTGGCAGCACCTCCTCTGTGCAGAACTATCACACTCATGCCAGGCACAAATGGTCTAAGCCTTTTTTTATGGCATTAAATAATTGTGCAATCAGCAGTAAATCAACATTCGCAAACCTCAGTAAATCACCTTGCATGACTCGGTTTAAAGCTCTCCTCCCCAAAATTTTCCTTTTGAAATGGAAATTCTTACAAATATATGCAAGTAGGTCAGTGGCAAAAGTAACTGTGACCAAGTGTAACCTTTCCTGTACTAACTTTGCCTTGCACCATTTAGTAAATCTCAACAGTATTTTTTTTTTTTTTTTTTTTTACCTCCAACAAGGATTTGACCTGGTGCAAATATTATAAATCTGGCCTTAATGTTCTCTAATAGAAATTTGTTGTTTTATATACATTTTTTAATACAAGCAAAGTGAATAATATATGCATTTTTACAAAAATTCTGAACATAAAGGTACTAAATATATTGTTGATAAGGGCTGGTAGTTGTATTTGAGTTTCCAACAGTTGAACAGTTTAGACTAAGCTGATCCGGAGTATTTTTATATTTGACTTTTTGGGGAAAAAAACTGGATTTTTTCTTTTCTTACAAGGTTTCGGTGCAACACCAAAGCCATTTTAAGCTAAATTAGTGTGCAAGAAAAGTAAGTAAATTACTTTTTCCAGACCTGATGGTTGTAGTTGGTCCTCACAATGAGTTTAGTTTTTAAGCTTTTTGGGTGTGTTTTATTTTTCAGCTGTAGCTTTTCCAAAAATCTTTGTGCACCATAACAAAAGAGGTGTGACATTATATACATTATACTGAAAAACATTACATTTTCTCGTGGGAGAAAATGCCCCACCCATGTGCCTTACACAAACACTCTCACACTGAACACTCAATGTCCAATTATGTGAAAATGAATCCAGTTTTGACCACTTGACCATGAAACCCCCCCTCCACCCCACACACACAACCTCTGCAACCACAGCTTATGCTTAAAATATGATTGAAAACGTTCTTGGTGCTTTGGTTTGCCTGTTGCAAAGCCGATTCCCATGGTCAAAAGCACGGAGCAACAAAGAACACAAACATAGTTACTGGAGGGATTGCATCTATTTCAGCTGTGTGATGGTTCTCCGGCCTCACAGACACATTCACTTCTTCTTTTTGGTTGTAGATGAATGCAGAGGACTGACCCAAGAGACCTGTGATATCAGCCCTGTGTTGACTCAAGCTATGGAAGCGCTACAGGACCGACCCGTTCTGTACAAGTACGCTCACACATAAACGCACGCTAAAACCTCCTTCATTATCTGGCCAGTGTATCCACAGTGGTTTTTGCTGTGCGTTTAAGGCCAGTCCGGGTTCACACCTTTTCTAAGAGCTGTGTAGAAGTACATGTTTTAATGGCCGTATTAGATGAATCACAGGATATATTTATGGAAACGTAGCCTAATAACATCAAGGCCCATTAAAAGCTTTCACTGCTGCTTAGAACACATATCCTGACGTTTACCTCTACTAATATTAAACACAAATTGAGATTAGACTGAATAAAACCATGGCTTTGCATTGATTGCAAACCCGTCTTCTGTGGCTATCAGCAGGTGAACTGGAAGATTTCCCAGCCAATGAAAAACTTGTCATCAACTTGTTTTTGTTGAGAGCCACAAAAAGGTTCTTGATTAGAAACTGAGCCTGAAGCAGGAGAAAATATTGCCTCGATCAGCCAGCGTAAGAAAGTGCACATCTGCAAAAAAAAGAACAAAAAAAAAACCCTCTGTCAAAAATATAAACAATCAGCAGTGTGAGAAAACTGCCACTGTGGGTTTCTACAAAAAGCTACACGAGGAAAACAAATCGAGTGTGCATTAAACATGAGTTAATTTAAATACACTCATTCATAGTTTACTGAAAGAATTCCCAAATGAGACTCCCTGTATTAAAAGAATTATGTTCTCATTGTAAACAAGCAGTCTCCATTTTGTCCAGTATTTCTCCTTTCTTCTCAAGGCATAAAACACATTGTAATGCATTTTTCCTTTAAAGCATTAAAGACTAACATGCTAATAATTTATAGTCTAGTAAACAAGAGAGTGATTTGCATATATACAGATTGGAAATGGCTGCACATGACTCACAGATTCCTTATAGGTTTATGTGAGTTTAACGCAGAAACATGTGGGAAAGGTTCACACATTATCCTCAAAATATGTGTTCTGCTTCTCCCCTCTGTCTATCACACATTCTCGGAAATGCACCTGTCTCGCTGCCCAGAAAGTGTCCAAGGTCACGTACTGGCCGGGGATGTTGAGGCTGAGAGAAAAGACACCAGGGTTCCTGGAATCTTAATTCGGCGCTATCTTCTGTTTAGTCTGACACTGAGCCTGCCACCGCCTAGTAATTAAAACAACCTCAAGCTCTTTCCTTTTGGGAAAGCTGCCTTCATTGTTGATGTATGTCTGTGACTGACCTCCGACGCTAAGTCTGCACGAAAACACTGCGACCGCTGTCTTTTCACACGAAATTTGGGTGTTTCCTGTTTTCTCATGTCTGTTGGCGCAGGTACACGCTGGATGAGTTTGGGACTGCGCGCCGATGTGCTGTGGTCCGAGGATTCATCGACGCGCTCACTCGCGGCGGTCCAGGTGGGACCCCCCGCCCCATAGAGATGCATTCACATGACCCTATGAGGTACTTATTGAGTCTGTTCTGCCCATGGCATTCTCCTAATGCATGTAAAAGAAGTAAACATAAGGCTCCAAGTCGAACTGAGGTACTGTATGATTCAATGTACCTTGTACCAGTAGAATCTGATTTTTACATCTCTATTGACTTTAATTGGATGGGTGTATCATACACACACAATTAATTTTGCCTCTATATTAAAAACGAAGTAGGAATATGCAGTGGTTTATCGTATTTCCACAAATAAAAAGTCCATTATAGCCTGGATTTTTTGTAATAGCCAAGATCATTGTGAACAAATAAAGGCAGGTCCTCAAATAAAAAATATAGATGAACCTGTGGTGCCTGTCACCATGTTCACGTCTACAACTTTTACCTAATACACATTATAACACATTATAATCCAGCAGTCTACTGTACTCATCTTAAGTGGCTGCTGTCCAATCAGCCACTGCAGGTGATTTCAACTGAAATGTAGAGAGCTCTTACATTGACTTGGTGATGCATTTATAGAAGAGCAGTTCAGTGCTTTCAACATTGCAGTGGATCAAAAACAGGTTTCACACTAAATATGACTGTTTCTACTCAGCACGCACAGGAAATTAAAAATAAAGGCCTGCCTCCGATACCATCCACCTTTAAATAAACCTCTGGTACCTCCTGCAACTGAGAGAAAAGCCTCAGTCACTATTTTAAGAAAACTGCTGTACATCTCAAAAGATTAAACTAAAGCACAAGATGCAATAATATATCTGGAAACTTTCATTTTGAAATAAAACAAGGATGCAAAATCATATTAAATTTCTGTCTTTTTGCCCAGATTTTTGAGGGTTTTGAAGATAAATCAGAATTTTATGGTTTGATTCCAGAGATTTACCCATATCTTTATGTTCTTCTGCTGTCATTTTTCTGGAGTCCTCTTCAGAAAAAACTAGAACTTGCCTAAGGCACTACTCACAAAGAGAGAAGATTAATAAAAAAAAAATAGATCCATATATTTTCTTGAATGTAGTTTCAAGCAATTTATTGTGTTTTATACTGTATGTTGTGCTAATGTGCATCAGTTCATGACAGTATATGCTAGTATTATACGCTCAGAAATTATCTTTCAAAACTAAATGCACAGCACACATTTCTGATGCTTAACAAGCAGAAGTGGATAGAAATGGATACAAGTGCAGTGAAATGTACTGAGGAAAAATGTGTCTTTGTGAATAATGATGCAAAATGTTGTTTGTTCAAGCATGTTAGATTTAGTGGATGAAGTGGATCTTAATGCACAAATTGAATATAATAGTGTATTTATAGTTATTGTCTTTGATTTGTAATTCTAAGAATGAGAACTGTTGTGTTTTTTTAGATGCATTACCATCACCTACTATGTCCCAATATGGACCAGAATGGACAAAATATCTATAAGATAATGTAGTTTCTAAGTATCACATACTAAACATTGGAATCTATAACTGGATTATTATAACAACATTTGCAGAAAAATCACTGTCAATAACGTCAGTATAAACACTTTGTGAGTAAATATACAGTTATTTGCCTGTACCCATGCAAGTGAAACATGGAAAAAAAAATAATCCAACAGTACATTCTCTGCACTTCTTCCCTGATTTAATATCAATGCAGGGCAGACATCTCCCTGAGCAGGGCTACACTGAAACAGCTCATGTGTATAAACATACTTCCTGGCTAATGTCAATAGATAAGTGTTTGGGCAGATTTACCGCTATAATACTCCAGCTGAGAATGGTAGCAAGCAACAGGTTTTAATATAAATGTACTGCAAGTGGAGTCCGATTTCCTATAGGCGAAGATTTCAGCAGCTGCTACCTAGTCAAGGTCACTTCACAACAAGAGGTAAAGAGAGCTGAAACACCCAAACGCACTTCTCATATTGATTCTAGTGATTTGTTTAAGTCTAAGTATTGTAAATAATACTGTAGGTAGACAATTGGGATTAAATGACCGTCCTGTCCAGCATTATGTTATTTATTACGAGGTTGTAAATGTTGCCAATGATCCGCTGATGTCGTCAACTCAGTTTCATTTCCGACTCCCGGGGGCTGTAATTCCCAAGACGTTAGCAAACAGTCAGGGGGCGTCTGAGTGTGTCTTTGTTGCTCCTGAACCATCTTCCTTCTGTGCCCAGGAGCCAGATGTAAGTTTTTCTTAGAATACCAACCGTGTGTGGAACACAAAATCACCTCCATTTTACAGAAGGCATCAGCAGTTCTGAGAACATCAGGTTCTTTCTCACCTCCCCGTGTCCTCTCACACACACACACACACACACACACACACACACACACACACACACATACACGCATGCACACATACACACAATAATTCAGGTTTAGCCTCACTGTTTTCCGCTGTTATGTAACTCCAAAACCTCTGTGTGTGTGTGTGTGTGTGTGTGTGTGTGTGTGTGTGTTTGTGTGAGGGGAATGAAACACGATGACCCAACCTTCGATGGCTCTGTTGTGGTAAGATTAGCCCTCGGGTCGGCCCCACGGTGACTTTAATACACACTGTTTTGTCGTTTCCTTGTTTTCTTTTTTCGAGGTATGTCGGGGACATGCTGGCCTGGCTGCATCAAGCCACAGCCTCAGAGAAGGAACATCTAGAAGCTCTGCTGAAACAAGTCACTCTGCAAGGTGTGATCCTGGCCATCAGAGTCCTTAACCCTATTGGAAATGTGTATAATGATGCATTATTCATTTTTCCTAAACATATGTACAAAAGCAGTCGTCCTGACCTGGTACCCTAAGGCCTTGTTTTCTTCTTCTGACATTAGGTGTTGAAGAGAACATGCAGGAGGTGGTCGGACACATAACTGAGGGGGTTTGCAGACCTCTAAAAGTGAGCATCCCAACATTAGATTATCGGTCTTCTGTCACTTTCTGATCACGTAATCTCTCTGTTTTCGTTTTTTCTGTCCTTCAGGTTCGGATCGAGCAGGTGATTGTGGCCGAGCCCGGTGCCGTCCTGCTTTACAAACTGTCTAACCTGTTAAAGTTCTACCATCACACCATCAGGTACAGGAAGCGTTTGAATAAACATATTTTGGCCATTTGCTGCTACTTTTTTTTGTAATGTCACTTAAATTTAGGGCATTTTGTCCTTGTTGGTTGGTAACAGACCATCCATTTGCTCTGTTTTATATTGACTAAATTACAGCCAAACATGACAGATAATGTCATTAATCAGTAGCCCAAGTTGACCTAAGCCTTTTATTCCAGTTCTATCATTGGGACCAGTGTGGCCTCACTGCTCATTACAATTGAAGAAATGCACATCCTCAGCAAAAAGATGTTCTTTAACAGCCTAAGCCTTCACGCAAGCAGACTCATGGACAAGGTAGAGTATAATGAAGATTAAGTATACAAGAGGGAATCGGCTGTGTTATTTTCTCTTGTGCTTATTTGTTTTTCTATAATTGATAAAATGCTCTTTCTGATCTAAACTAATACTTATTAAAAAAAAAAAAACATTATTCTTCAGTTACTAGATTAGCAAAAAGTTGTATCTAAGAGAATCTAAATATCCAAGTAGGATCGTGTTAAGGTAATTTTTAGATAAATGTCCTTTTTTTAAGTGCAGAATGGTTTTCTGTTTGTCTTGGTGGAAATGACAGTACAAAAGTCCAGTCTTGCACCTTGCGGACACACGTTGTGTATTTCAGTCCTATGTTTAAACCTTCAGACAACCAGGCTATTTCTGAAGCACTCATGCTTGTAAACACTTTGGCCTTCTGGCCGCAGCTTAAAAATTGCTTGTAAAGTGTTTACTTAAATTGACATCCAAATATACCGTAGCACGAGCAGGACCTCTTCCACACAACATGCTGCCTGTGTCCTGATCAATAGCAGTTACAAGAATTATCCCTGTAGCTCGATGTTAATCAAATTGGAGGTCCTCAGGGTTTTACTGCTGGTTTTACAGCTAATGTCAGGAACACAGGCTTCTCATAATTTGCTCTATTAGGTGGATAAAGGTGGCTTGGGTCTGTTCTGTGTTGTGTCCAGAGGCCAATGAAATCAAAACTGTCTTCATTAATAAAAGCTCTGTTGGCAAGTTGCTCAGCATAGCAGGAGGGAGCAGTAAACGCAGACGATCATGCTCATTAGGGGCATTTGTTCGTGCTTGGATAATGGTTGAATTCCTCTGACAGCTTAACCTCTAGTATCGCTTTTTTTGCTTCACCTGCTGTACCTTTCGTCCTCCCTTTGCAGGTGGAGCTGCCACCTGCTGACCTGGGACCCACAGCCTCCCTCACTCAGACGCTGTCCCTCCTCCGGGAGGTGCTGGCCTCCCACGATTCCTCAGTAGTTCCTCTAGATGCACGCCAGGCTGACTTTGCTCAGGTAGGTGCATATTTAGTTCACACAGAGTTAGGGGAAAGGTGAGAGTGGTAAATCTCTTCATCTAAGACCCAGTGCTACTTTTGTAACAGTTCTCAAATTAATTTTTCCTCTGTATTTAACCTTTCTTCGGTGATTCTTCATCATTTTTTATAACATTATCCTCTGTATTTGGCATTATTCACTGTATATCATATATTTTCCATATTTAGTTTCCTGTGCTTAATTTAGATGGTCATGAAAACTCAAAGTTTATTATATCAACACAGAGAAAACAGAAGAAAAAGTGACTTTTTCAATGAAGATATCAATAACTGTACGTAAAAACAGATGCACCCTTCTGATCATTTATCAAACTACATGGGTTTTACAGGTGAATCAATGTTGTAGAAGATGACAATGTTTCCACGGTAACCACGAAGAACATCCAAATGGGTCATATCTGATGACCATGAAAAGATGATAAAGTATATTTTACCTTAATTATTTTTATGATAGGATTAGTGGATCAATAAGTATTAAACATCTTAGATCAGTAGATGTTTGGGTTTTATGGGTTAAATTTGCAAGCTGTCATTTGTCTTTCTACAACCCAGCCAAATGCTGCTTTGCACAGTCTGTTCAGATGATCTCCTCCCTCTGCTCTCCCAGGTGCTTTCTTGCATCTTGGATCCGCTCCTGCAGCTGTGCACCGTGTCAGCCAGTAACCTGGGCACTGCTGACATGGCCACCTACATGGTCAACTCACTGTACGTCATGAAGACCACCCTGGCTCTGTTTGAGTTCACTGACAAGAGGCTTGAGATGCTCGAGTTCCAGGTTGGCCATGTTCCCTCTTGTTTGTGTATAATAAATGATCATCAGTAAGATGTAACTAAGTTCTTATGTGCAATTTTCTATATACTTGTACTTGACCTAATATTTCCATTTTATGCTCAAATAAACATATTCTTCATTGTATTTTCCAGCAATGATATGGTACTTTTTAACTTTACTACATTTATTTCACACCTGTAGTTACTTTTTACTTATGCTTATATATTGCAGTACTCTACTACTAAACTAAACAATTTTATCTACAATTGGCTTCATAATGGAAAACCACCATTTTAGAATGACCTCATGTATATTTATTAGTGATTAAAAACAATAATATAATGAGTAAATTTATGATATTTTAATTATGCTTTGTTGACAATACTTCTTTAATTCAAGTAACCTTTTGTTTTATGGACTTTTATTAGTAATAGAATACAGTATATGTACAATGTGGTATTTCTGTCACCTAATTAAAGGATTTAAGTTCTTCTTGTTTTTTATGTTTCTAATATCTGTTAATACATTTGGAGTTGATCAGTCTTTACAAATCCAAAAATAAGCCAATATACCAATGAAGAAAATGGCAAATTGAGTTCTTAATGTATCTGTCATAGAAGATAAGAGCTAAACTTAGCGTCATCTCATTGTCTGTGCATGTAGCTGCCCAACCCTGGAATAGTTAATTATTCTGATCTCATTCACAGAAACCCAGGTCTACATCTTTTATTAAAAAAATTTAATTTTCTGTTTCATAGAAAGCTGTGCGTCACGTATTGTTGCTCATGCTCAAATGCGCCATCTATCCCTCTATTTTTAGCTCGTCTTTTGTAATTGAGCACCACAAGAGCTCCAGTGGAAGTGGCACAGTGATTCTCCATTAACCACAAATACAATTGGATCACAGTGCTGGCTTTGACTGGATTTTCAGCCACTCTCCTCTGCATTTTCTAGATCGAGGCTCATCTCGATACGCTGATCAACGAGCAGGCGTCCTACGTGCTGACCAGAGCCGGACTAAGCTACATCTACAGCTGTGTGCAGCAGCACAACGCCGAGCAGGTCTCACAATTAACCACAATTTCATGTGCACTTTTTCCTCACACGTCACTTGTTCGACTCCCTAATGGTCCTCTTTTCATTCCTGTATTCTTTAGCCTTTTGCTATTACACAGGCCTTAACAGTATCATTGTACTACCTCTGTGTTCTTTACAATAGCCATCACCATGGTTACCACAGGAACAATGTCTTTATTAGGGCATAATAGCATTTCTATCAGATTTTCAAATGAGAAAAGAACAGATGGAGGTAGATTATATTATGTCGTATTAAAATATATTGGCTTCTCCAGAAATGCTCTGTGCCTCGGAGCCTTCCTCTCCTGTTGTAACACACTTCGCCGCCGGGCTGACTGAGACCAATAGTTGTGGCTTAGCATGCGAGTCTCGAAACCTCAGGTCATGTCAGGACACACCACACCCTGCCGCTGCTGTAGCTCAACGCAGAGCTCAATCAAAAACTGTCATTTCTCTAAGCAAACCCTCCTCTCGTTGGGTGGCCTGTGTCGGGGATTCCGATTCGAGACGATTAAGTTTGGCTGTCTCAACCACTGGCATCGCAGGGAAATGTCAACAGTAGATTTATTTTAGACTGGTTTGTTTGAAGGTTTTACCCTCAGTGTCAGATTAACATGTTATGACTGTGTTTCTCTGTCATGCACACACACACATACAATGAACAAACCAGAGAGGGAAGAACAGCCACTAAAGCTCAGCTGTTTTATGAACGGGCAGCCAGCAGATGAGTTTGTAGACTCATAGTATGTTTGTTAATGCGCCCACGTCCCCATAAAATCACTCTAAGTACTGCATTGGTGCTTTGACCCTTGTACTACCTACTATTCGCTGCTTTTAATGTTGGCAATTTAGGCATTTAAGCTTGACGAAATGTAGCCATTGTGGATAATCAGTGTCAGCTAATTGCCTTAAAGGTACTTACTGTTGTGTTCACAGTACCCAGTTTTCTGCAGTTTTTTTGTCTCATTAGCGTCCAGTTTGGGACGGAGACATTTTATCCTGTTCAATACATATTAATAGTTAAAGTGCAAATTCACAGCAGTAAAAAGTATTTATAGTTCAGCTTTTTCACAGTCAAACTTTTGATTCTAATTTGCTTATAAATTACTTTTTTTTTATTCCTTATTTGTTATTTAGGATCCTCATTAGTAACAACTCTTCATCATGGTGTCCACACAAAACAAACACGTTATTACAGACAATCCACAATATCATCAAAGCAATAAGATGATAAGTATCACAACAATGATAAAGTTATTAAAATAAAGGTAAATACAAGTGTACTGTATATAATTGCCCAATAATTCCTAGTGATATCTACACTCATAGCATAAAGAAAATCATAAGTAAAGTGATTTCTGAGTTGTTTCTGTTCTTAATCTATTTTGTAGAACTAGTCTCACTGGTGATTTGGACTAAATGCCGAATGTTGAAGGCTTTTTGTGATTGTTACTCTCTCTACCACTTTATTTTTTCTGGTATTACACAGAAGTCCAGTGAATAATCGGAAGTTTTTTCTTTAAGCTAATGGAACAGAAGACAACAATAAAAACGGGGGATCCTTAAGTAACATAGAAATAGCCACAGATTCCATCATCTCTCCACTCATACATTCCATTTTTAGTCTCTGGTAAGGTCAGTGTAGCGAGAAAAGTCCTCAGCATTGCATACAGAGCTAAGTGAATTAAGGACGTGAGCCACCTGACATCTGTTAGGTGGTCAGACTTGACATTGCATTGTTGAAACAGCCCGGGCAGTGTTGCGTTGTCACCGTGTGACCTTGTGTCCCAGTGTGATGCGTTGGTTTTTCTGTCTTAGGGCCCTCTGTCCCTCCTGCCCAGCATGGACAGCTCTTCTGTGAAAGCAGCCATGGTGAGTTACACTCAGCAGCAGCATGCACTGGGCCTCATGCACCACAATTTCCTCTCATTTTTGTTCACGCCCACAATGTTCGTCTTATTTTGTTAGTGCACACTGATTGTTGGATTCACCTGAGTTTTCTGTAATATTCACTATATGGACAAAAGTATTGGGACACATTGAATTCAGGTGTTTCTTTTCTAACGGGTCTGGGCTACCAAACAATAATGACAAATGTCATAGTATAGATTTATATTGTGATAAATATCATTACATTGCATTGGTTAGTTTTGTTGTCTTTGCTTCCAAAATGCCTCATAGATGGTTTTGGGGTTTTTTTTACCCATGACTATGATTTTAAATGTTCTAAATGTCTAAAATATTTTTCGTGCTCTGACTGTAAATATTTGTCAACTATCTACTTTCTTCACATCTGACTTAGGTAGAAAAATTTCTCATTAAATTTTAAGGACATATTGATGTTTGTATTTCAAATCAACATGAACAGGACATCTTACAGCTGTAGCCAAGATGTGTCCCAATACTTTTGTCCATATACTTTATTACTTTTGGTAAGAGAGACTTTTACAAGAGTATTATTATTATTGAGTGTTGTTAACAAGAAAAAAACCAATGTTGTACACACAGGCCACATATTCCTGGTCTGACATGAAGAAACAAAAGTTGTAAACTTGAGGAACACATGAATATCATATACTGTACCTAATTAAATTTAGATTATTCTAGGTTTCAGAGTAATTATGATGATTGGATTATTGAATCCATTGATCAGCTGATCCCAATTAAAGACTGAAAACCCTTGGATGATATGGTGTGTGTGTGTGTGTGTGTGTCAGAGCTTCAGAAACTGATGCTACTAGAGCAGCAGCATCATCCACTGGAGCCTTTGATTGGATCCCTGTCAGTACCTGCTCTCACATTATGTCTTAAATTCCTAATGTTGCTAGTGAGACCTTGCCTTCCTCTTGTCCTCCAGTCATGATGAATAATTTTAGTCAGTGCATGTTTTTCCATTTTAATGTCAAATCATTTTATTTTAATACTAGTGACTGTGTCTTCTCCTATAAAAGCAGCATTTGGAGCAACACAAATGTTCTACTAGATTTCTACTATTTCTGTAACTTGTTCCCTGGCTCAACAAACCTAAAGTCTTCCAATTGTAGTTGTGAGCGCGTATTTCTCACAAGAAACAGAAGCTTTCTAAACACGTTAGGAATATGAAAATGCAGTTCAAGCTAAAAGCATCACAGTAGCTGCAGCTAAAGAAGGAGAGCTGGTAACAAACTACCCACTGTGTCAAAGTGCAAGGTAATATTCTGAATGTTATCACATCAGAAAGGAACAAGTGGCTCTGACTGCAAAAAAAAAAAAGGCCATGTAAAGTAAAGAAAAAATGAAAACAAACTTAAACCAGTAAGAAGGCTTACTCTTAAATCTTTTAAGGTCAACGAGTCCAAGGCTTTAGTGCTTTAACCAGTTTCAGGATTATATAATATATAAGGGTTTTCCCTGCAAGCGTTGATACCAGCCTTTAAGTCCATCTGTGTAAAACTGAGGGCCACACGGTTTAAACAATTTTATTCACTAACTTTTTGAAGCCCCATCGTATTTGGGGCTCCACATACGACGAATGTGGAGAGCATCACAACAGACCAAAATGACCTTTCACATGTCACATATGTAGTGTAATTTTTGTTTTTAAAGTTTTTGAATATTATATCACAATATCACAAATGTTTGCGCTCTTAAGAATTTTTTTTTTTTTTTTCAAAATGATAAGAAATTACTGTGAAATATTTTTGTGGAGAGACCTCCAGGTTCTACAATGATGCACTAATGTCTTTAACGAACTGGGGGAGGACGCTGGAACCCAAACAGAGTCTATAAGCCCAAGGAAAAACCCTAATTATATCAATATACAAAGCAAAGCCAAAGGGTTTAGACAGTGTCAGAGTTCAACCTTAATGTTCTTTTGTTCATCTGACCTGTTTGAAATCTACCCCCTGAAGCCAGGTTTTACCCGCCCAGATACAAAAGGTTGGATTTACTAGAGGTTATCAAATATCAGTAAGACTGAAGGTAACTGTCAGGGAGTAGAGATTATACTTTATTTATTATGTAAAAAATGTGTTTAATTCATTTTGTGCTGCTCTCCTGATCAGGTGAGGTCAGTATTGCTGAATTTGTTCATATAATGTAGAATACCCAACAAAAAAGCCATAACTGACATAAAGGATGCATGAAGACAAAAATAACATTAAAAAGGTAACAAGACAGAAACGACAAAAGAGACACAACAAGATGAAACTGATGCAAGAAGAATAAAACAGCAGAGAAGTATGATGGAAATTATATTAAAAACAAATGCAAAGCAACAAAAAAAAAACCAAAAGAGTATTTTTGCAGTCGAAGACTCAGTAAAAATGTGAATTGTCAGCAACAACAGCAACTCGTGAAAGAGTTTCATAAATGTGGGAGACTTGAAAAAGTTCATGAACCACAACAGGCCACGTGCCTGTAGTTTCTCATCACATGGGAGTCGTCATTCAGCACAACCAGGTGAGAGCAGATTTAGATGGGTGGGGATGTTTTATTCGTCTGGAAATGACGTACTTTCTCATAAAAGAAATTTAAAACAAAGCCAAAGTCTTTGATTCATCTGCCGGTGTTATCTCTTCTGCACAAACAGGTCCAGTTTGATCGGTACTTATCATCACCTGACACACTCGTGATGCCGCAGCTGAACTTCCTGCTCAGCGCAGCCATCAAGTAAGTTCCTGTCCATAATCAGATATTAGGTCTCACTGCTGGAAGAAAACGTAGCAGGTGTCAAACTCATGTTAGTTCAGGGGCCACATTCAGCCCAGTATGATCTGAAGTGGGCGGGACTAGTAAAATAATAACATAATATGTAAATAATGACAACTCTAAATGTTTCTCTATGTTTTAGAGTTAAAAAAAAGGAAAATTATGCCATGAAAATACATCTACAAACTGTTCTTTAAAAAATGTGAATAATATGAACCATGAAAAAACTATTATTAAGAAAAATAAGTGTAATTTTAATAGTATTATGCCTCAGATTATCATTTGCACAAAATGATTAAAATACATTTTTCTACCACACACAACAGGTACAGTCTCAACCAAAACAGTAGGCACGCAAGTGTAAAGTACATAAAGACAAGGTCTTGGGGAAAAAAATAGAAGTTTTGAAAAGGTCTGGAATTTTTATTTGGATAAAGAGCAAGCACCCTGTACAGGTAATTATGATAGTATTTACTGGTCTGACCCACCTGAGATCCAGTTGGGTTGAACGTGGCCCCTGAACTAAAATGATTAACATCTGAGTGTGAATTTTTGCATTTCACAAATTCATCCCACGGTCCGGAATGTTCCCTTTGGCGGACGGGTTTTGGTCCGCGGGCCGTATGTTTGACACCCATGCAATAGAGCAAAGAGCATATGTATTGATTAAAAATAGCAGCTGTTCAGCATTCATTATCTTCCAAATGTAAAACAATCAGTACTGTACACCAAACAACACACTCGACTAATTGCATGGGGAGTTTGGACGCTAAATTGCCGGAGCCACCGACACATTCATTCAGAGAGCGGTCACCAGGACGGCCTGTATTTGTCTTACTGATCAGAAAACGCACATATGCTTTTAGCTCAATCCAGCTGCTACATTGGATAGCCTTTTCTGTGAGTCACGTTTACTGGGAAGTGCAGCAGGCTTGAGGAGCACTCTGTACATCAGGTTAATGTTCTCTATTAATGGACACGGGAGGACTGATGTGCAGGACGCCATTAATTAGCTTCTGGTCCATTTCTCAGACACACTCGTTCCCTGAAATCATTCCTCCTCTTTATCTTCCTCTCTGTCGTTTTCTCTCGCACGCACACATACAATCCCTCATATCTGCTCCTGTGCCACTCGTACAAATGCACCAAAACACCCACTGCCACTCTGAAAACACACAAATAATGGGAATGTACTTTTAGACTCCCCTTCGTTTCGCATTTCATTCAGTGCGTTTGGTGAAGAGCAGGGTGTGATACACAGCGCTATGGCTCTGCTCTCTGTGGACCAATTAAATATATGGATCTCAAGGGCCTGAGTGGGATACAAGCGAGGCGCTCCCTCTGTGTCCTCCAGTCCTCTCACTGGGATCTTCAGTCTTACTGTTGCATCCTCCAAGTTCTTCTCACTGCATGAAGTACTCGCCTTAATGTCACACACACTAGTCAGGGGATGAAATCTAAAGATGCTGAACAAGACATGTGTTGCATGTGATTTTTTCTTTTTCATTTGCGTTAAAAGATGATTAGAAACATGATGAGGAAGTATAAAATTGGGTTTTCCCTCCCATTATAAGGCTTAGATGTGGCATTCAGACCATTTTGAGTAATAAATTTAATTTAAATTGTTGGCGTTTGAACAATTTAACGCTGGCAATAGAAGTTATTATGTCGAAGTATGTTAGAGATGAGCCTCATGTGACTTTACCAAGTGTAGGATTATATATCGACAGGGGATTTTCTGCAGAAATGGAGAGAACTGTTATTTAGACTGAAGTGGACATTAATTACAGTTACATGAGGATAAATGAATGCATCTATGGAAAGATTAGCAGTATTATATCATTCTGTTTTCAGTACTATGTAAGTGCTGTTAAAATAAAATACAGTTTAAAGAAATGAATGTAAAATCAATGTGGAGAACATAAAAATGAACTGATCTGATGTCATAGTTGGTCTCCAGGCGACATCTGTGACAAGGTTTTTTTTTTTTGTTTTTTTGGTGAAATTTTCATGGATGCATCAGAAAGTACCTTGCCATGAATCAAAATACTTAGACTGATAACTTATGTGTACAAATACTCTAAAGTGTATTAAAATAGAAAATGAATACTGGCATTAGGAAATGTATTTAATTAAAATGCATTAAAAGTAATTTATATTTATAGAAACAATTATTATATGATTATTATAACCATTTATTGACTCAATGACAACTATAAAACTGACATAGTTCACACTTATTTTAATGTACATAGTTTTTGTGACTTATTTATTTTCACATAAACAAGGAAATTTGCTAACACTAATAGGAACAGTAATGTCATGTACAATATATGGGCTGCATTTCCTGTCTATATCAGTTGAAGCCAGTTAACCTGAGTGGAGTTGTGTTTTTTTTGTTTTTTTTTTACCTGAAAACAAGGCATGAAGACTGATCATTGTTTTTATTATCAAAAATTGTGTAGGTTTTCTACAGTGTAAACCCAGGGATGGAAGTTTGCCTTATTTGAGAATAAAATGCATTTCAAGTACACAAATATAACCTTAATTTCAATAATAAAGTTGTATCTTATGTAGTTAAATACAAAGACTGTCTAACATTTTTGTCCTCATGAGCGTACAGATTTCAAAATAATCTCTGGGTTTATAAGTCATCATTTCTTTTTGTCCTTATATATGTGATTACTGTCAAAAACCGTGTGGTGTTATATATTATTATTATTGACAAATGGACAGTATCGTACGTGAGGAACCCCCAGACCGCTCAGACATGCTCCTACATCCACAAGCCTGAGGAAAACACTGCAACACTTGTGGAAATGTGCGTAAATACACGCTGAGATTTTAGTCAGATAACATCAGAGGACCCCAAAGCCCACGGTCACATGACCTCCCACCACCGGCAGCACTAAGCCCCTCAGACACAGAACAGAACCTGGAATTCCCCCGATGGGTTTAGTCGGTCAACGTTGTGATCCAGCTGATCGGTGTGTCCCAGTGCTGTTGTGTGTATCCATAGATGGCAGTGTGCACCACATACTGCCACTCATTGTTTTGACACAGTGGGGGCACACAGTGATCACTGGACAACAAAAGTAATTAGGACAAATTCTTACTCATGGCTGACTTATTTCAGCTTCAGTGAGTAGTGACTGCAAAGCTCGGATTTCAACCAGAGCTGCTGTTGGATCTGTTCTCAATTGGCTCTTTTTTTTTTTTTTTTTTTTTAATCTCTGGGTTATTTTGTAAAATGTAAAATGTCATGTTTTTTGTGCAGGGAGCAGATTTTCCGACAGTCCACGGAGCTGGTGTGCCGAGCCTATGGGGAGGTTTACTCAGCGCTGAGTAACCCGTCAAACAGCTACAAGGACCCGGAGAACCTGGTACCCAGATCACCTCAGCAGGTTCAGACCTTACTCTCCTGAGAAAAAAAAAACCAAAAAACAGACGCACCACGAGGGCGAACGGCAGAGTCGGACAGCGGGTTATTTAAAGGACTGTGTAATTTGTACAGAGTAATAACATAAATGTATATAAATGTGGCCGTTAAGGTGGGGTTCTTTGTGGAACATGTGGGATGTGGGTCGCTGACCTCGGAGAGAGTACGTCTGTATATAGAGCCTCCTATGTGCCAGGAGGAAAGAACATTATACGTATATGATCCATTTACTGCAGGCGGTCCGCTTGTTTTTCACTCTGTACGGCACATACAGTGTCTCCCTCTGTTTTCAACAACACTTTGCAATCAATAATTGTACAAAACAATGCCTTTTATTGAAAATACTGCACATAAAACAAAGCTGACCTGAAAAACTTGTCTTCTTTTTTTTTTTTTTGTTTCCCCACATTTTAAAAAGCGGTCGGGAACATTCAATTTGTTTGTGGGAGAGACCTCTGAAGCTACAAAGAGCAAACATTATATTTAATTTCTCTACTGTTTGAGGGGAAAATGGAAAATCTGTCTTGCCATCTCATTTGACTGTTCACACAATGTCTACCAGGCTGGCAAAGATGTAACACCACCACAATACACTGGCCTTGTTTTTATTTCTGCTTTTATTTTGGTAAATTCACAAAGCCAGAACAACATCTGTTGAATCCAAAACCTGAAATCACAGAAGAAGTAAATCTCAAAATGACATGGGTAAAAACGGCACTGCAAATTGAATAACCTCCGTTTGTTGTAATACTATCAAACTGTTCCGGACACACTGTACCATTTCCAATGTAATATACCATATATAGACTCTACTCTAAAGTACACTGTACCATTCCATTTGATATGATGGCAAATAAAATCATATCACTGGAATCCGACACTGACCTGCACAGCCACCCCTCAATAAATCACAAATGAAACAGTAAAGATAAGTGAACGCTGATCAGATCTGTTGCTGTGGCCTGTGCACCCGAACGCAGCATTTAATTTCTGCTATCTGACATCAAGGTTTATGGCAGCGGGCCTGGTCTTGGCAGCCCTGCCAGCGCTGAGGCCCAGGATTTCCCCAGCTTTACCGGATGTTACTCAGATATCACTGGCCAGGACATGGAGTACTGGGAATAAATGGAATACCACAAAGTTCAGCATCTGGACGCTGCTCTTGAGTCCTTTAAATAAGGCAGCCCTCCTCCTCCTCCTCCGCCTCATTCTCTTCTTCTTCTTCTTCTTCTTTTTCTTTTTCTTTTTCTTCTTCTTCTTCTTCTTCTTCTTCTTCTTATCCTTCTTCCTCTTTATTTTCTTCTTCCTCTTCTCCATCTTTTTCTCCTTCTTCCTCTTCTTTTTCTTCTTCGTCTTCTCCATCTTTTTCTTCTTCCTCTTCTTTTATTCTTCTTCTTCTTCCTCTTCTCCTCATCCTCATTATTTTTCCTCATCTTCCTCTTCTTCTCCTTATTACTATAATTTTTATTCTCATTATTATTATTCTTCCTCTTCTTCTCCTCCTCCTCCTCATTATTATTATTCCTCATCTTCTTCCTCTTCCCATTTGGTTCTGAAGTCAAATACAACCAGGATTCTTCAGTGTTTCCAGCCCATTGCAGAAAATGGAATGATGTTTGAGAAGCGCTGTCTGATAACCTGCTGTCCATGCATCCCTCACTGACTTGCTTGTGTAAATGTGGGTGTGCGGAGCTGTTTCCTGCTCTATTAATGAGCCAGCAGATGTAAGAGGTGATGGAGTCGCCATTAACAGACAGGTAGCGCTGAGCAGGATGGCAAACATTCATCCCATCATCCGCTCCAGATGACAACGCTCCCCGGCCTTTTGCCCGCTGAAGCATGAGACCAGCAGGAATCTGGGTTAAAGGATAATACCAACCTTTTCCTTTTTTTTTTTTGTTCCCCTCCTCCTCTAGTGGCTGGTGATACAGTTGATCCACAGCTGACAAACTCCATCTTAACCGCACACTTCCTCGTCCTCCATGTCCTTGCTTGAATTTGTCATGTTTCGCTCCAACGCTCAAGCATGAATCATCTTTTTTTTTTCTAAAGTACGATTTGGCAACGACTTTGACATGAGGCACGAGGGCCTTGTGTCACAATGTAGTAATTGTGTTGTAGTGTTATGTTCTGTCTTTAAAGCGAAGTCCTAGTGTGATGAATTTAGATGAGGAAAAAGCCATTTCACATGAACTGAAGCACAAGATAAGATAAGGTTTATTTGTCACAAGCACAATTATACATAATAGAATGCACAGTGAAGTGTATTTATGTACCTGCTGCCAATAGTAAAATAGAAAAAAGTCTATATATAGTATATACAAATATGAATGTATATATTTAAAAATGTAGCTCTAGTATTTACAATTTAGACAGATGTGGATACAGTGAATGCAACTTAATAGTTGTGCTAAAAGTCCAGCATTTTCTGAAATTAAAATGTAAAAACTAAACATGAAATAACAATAGATCACACTGGTCTACATTTTTTTTTTTTTTTTTTTTAGAAATGATCTGCTTCAGAGATTAAATGTGCTAAATGTTCTGTATTTTAATAAGAATAATTGGACAACAAATGACAAAAGTGCTGTTTTTCTGATGTTTTCACGGTATATGATAAAGTGTTATTCCACATATATATTGGTTTATGTACATTTATACAACAGATGTGTGAATCTTCCACTAGATAGAACCTGTAAAGTGAATGTATCATAATGTGCAGACAGTGTTTTGAACTAGATCTGGCAGCTCTGACACAAATATTCTTTCTGAGTAAGACCCGTTCTCTTGTTAATTCTTAAATTTCACATTTTGACCCAAGACTGTATCTTGGAAACTTCAGCCAACCATCATTTTTGACTTGGTTTTTCTTTATCAGTGGCTCACATATGGTAAAATGTCACTACTTTTAATTCTGGAAGCATTTTACTGGTAGACCAGTGGGATTGTTCTTAGAAACCTGACTCACTTATTCAGAAAGATCGTTTTTAGGCATGTTGCTATAACAGCGTTTCTTACATTCATTTCTCTACAGCTAAATAAAACGTGTAATACTTTATATTAATATACACCTGCAGCATCTTGGCAAAGCATATGAAAATTATAATTCATGTACAGCTTCCTCTTATACTTTTATTTGTTGATTATTTAGGGAAAACAGTTAAAACCCTGTTGGAATGAGGCTGTACTAAGTGCTTTATATTGACTGATATAGGATCAGTATGCTATTGATATTACTGCCATTAAGTATATTTTAAATCAGGAGCAAAGAAGTTCCTAAATTCTAACTGTATAAATTACTTGAGAAGGGCTCAGAATGCTAAAAGCCATAAACGGCTGCTGTTATGTACCTTTTCCAGTGATACTATGGCTGGAACAAGTGTCTCCCAGTTTAATCTTTCCTCAAAGATAAGACACTGTCCCATCGGAAGCGGTTAGGAAATCAGTGACAAAATAACGGACTTTGTCCCAGTAAATCACAAAATAAGAACACTTGTACTTGCGCTAGTGTTAATGTCTTATCTGTTTTGATTAGGCCCTTCATTTCATACTGTGCTATACTTGCAGATTGTGGACAGTTACATCACCGCCCGGACCCTCGTTAACCACGGAAACACGGCGAAACCTCCTGCGAGCAGACATGTGTTTACCTCCGGAAATGTAGTTTATTAGTCTTTAACGTGGCCTTAGTCACTACTTTGCCGCATGTTTGGTTCCTGGATTTCTTCCCCCTGGGCTAAATTCTTGGTCTGAATCAAACCACTTATCCCTCCTCTCCATTAATATCTACTATTAAACCCAGCAGAATAAAGACATTAGTTATGTAAGACACTCACCACGCTTTGTGAACTAGCGCAGGGCATGGCCGTCACTCTTATTATGAAGCTCTAATATCTCTTGCCATGTATCAATACGGCTCATAATTATTTCTCTGCATCGCCTTTGTTATTGGGGAGAGGTTACTTTATGTCAAACCTTTCTCTCTTTGGAGGCTATTATGTAATTTGTCTATTAGCACAGGAAGGGGGACACTGTGAAGTACTGACCTGAAACATGAGTGGGCTGTAATTAATTTTCTTTTCTCATTCTCTACTGTCCCATCGCCCTAATCAGCATTTCGTTCCCTCTGCACTCTGGTTTTTTTTTTTAGATACTTCAAACCTGCCTCAAGAGTCAGGAGCGTTCGCAGTTCGTGATTTTGACACATAACACGCAGTTATTAATGCAGGTCCATCTGGCGCTGCTATTGACAGGCATACATACTCCCTGGCTGACCAGATGCATGTCCAGGTGGCCTGATAAACAAAGCATATCAGAGACGCTAACAGCACCGTGTTTGGTTAGTTGTGGGATGAGGAGAGGAGCGCGGACATGACTGGCTCTCTCCGGCCAAACATTAGCCAATGGTGGAGCCGCTCTGCCCTGGCGCTGTTGGAAAAGGTTGGACCCCCCGATGGTGCCCCAGAATGCTTGTACAGTATTGCGTGTGGCTGTGATACTTCATTGTGTAAGCTTTTCCTCCCAGCAGAAACATGTTTGCTTTTGCTGGTATGAACACTTTGTACAGAGTCCTGGGCCGCGCACAAGCATTCAGTCATTTCAGAATTGTGTCACTAATGACCAGATCTGGCCTGTGTTGTTGTTGGATTTTAGTCACCCGTAACAACAAAAAAAGAAAAACACAAAACTCTTCCTGTTTTTTTTCCTGCGCCGACACAGAATCTGTTCTAAAGCTGCGTACGTCTAAAAACTCCAATACAATTAAAGGTGTTATTTAGTTCAGGGTCTAAAACAGTCTACAAAGTCTTAAATTTACAAATCTGTATTTCAGACATTTAAAGGTATTAAATTTGATGTTATTTTGCCATAAACTTGTTCACTTTGTTGTGTTTAAATGATTAAGTGTCAAAGTTGCATAGAAAGTAATGTAAATCTACTCAGTTCCACCTGTTCTAACCCGACAATTTATATTGAAATTAGGAACCAATTATCTCTAATTGGTGAGAAATGACTCAGAACAGTGGGAATCAAGGCGTTGAAGTAAATAAATTATTTTTTCTAAATACTAGGAGTCATGAATTTTTACCAGTATGGCTGTGAAATAGGCATTAAAGTCTATTCTAAATAGTCTTAAAAAGGTCTTAAATTAACTTGTATAAACCCTGTTAGTCAGAAATGTTTTTCTCTTTTATGAATTTTCAACCTGCTGGACTTTTTATGCTTTTGTTTTTAGATCACCAGCACAAAACCATAGCCATGAACCTCTGAGACAGACAGACCTATTTACACAGAATGCAGAGTAGAGAACAAGAACATGTAACAAATTCACCATGACTAATGCCTGTGTGAGTAATGCAACATGTTGTCAATCATTACTCACAGTGAGAGCACTGTCTCCGCTCCCATTGGCCGGGGTGCCGCCATGTTGTGCGCTTCTTCAAAGCACAGTCCCGTGACTCCCATCCTGAGGCGAAAGAACAGGGCTGAGCTATGTGTGTGTGTGTGTGTGTGTGTGTGTGTGTGTGTGTATGTGTTGTGTAGCAGGGAACGCAAAGACAGGCAGCCACTACAGGGACAGGGTTTGTTCTTGTCACCGGGGTCAAGGCCACGGACCTGGTCACCCCACTTTCATGTGCCCCTGCTCAGGGACGGTAAACAAACACGACTGCGGGCCGGAGCTGTGCCCTGTTATGAATCTGGAACGTAAAGAAAAGCGGCCACAAGTCATTCATAGTGAAGAACCAAATACTTTTACCTCCAGCACTTTACTAAAAAAAAAAAAACCTTTGAACATGACATCACAAACAAAATAGAAAATGCATATTGTGTTCAGGAAAGAAAAAACACACCACACTGTATCTCATGATTACACGACATATATTACATAATTACACTACTATGAATAAAGTCAAGCCTAATTATTGATAACGATATGATCACCTGACACATAACAGCACAGATTTTTTTTTCTTACCAACATGTTTTCACAACATAACAAAGAAAACACAGTAACATGTATAGAACACACATCAAAACAAGCCCCCCCCCCAAAAAAAACCCCACTTCTGTCACACGTCAAGTCTGTTTCTGTACTGTAGTAAATGAAGGCGTCTCAGATCTGATGGAAGACATGTTGATGTGTTTATTCAGGGTTCCTGCGGGGTCTTAAAAGGTCTTAAAAGTGTTGAATTTACAAATCTGCATTTCATACCTTTAAAAGGTATTAAATTTGATATGGTAGGTCTTAAGTTATATTGCCATAAACTTGTTGACTGTATTGTGTTTAA
This sequence comes from Apogon talboti, assembly GCA_037367365.1. Taxonomy (NCBI): domain Eukaryota; kingdom Metazoa; phylum Chordata; class Actinopteri; order Kurtiformes; family Apogonidae; genus Apogon; species Apogon talboti. Next base: position 180 of record JAPQRQ010052463.1, on the reverse strand, counting down.
ATGTGTCTGTTAAATGTCCAAGCTGCAAAGACAGTAACAGTAGTCGACTCAGTTCCACCTGGTCCAACCTGACAATTCAATTTATGTTGAAATTAAGAGCCAATTATCTCTAACTTTGCAGCCCCCCCCCCCCGTGAGAAATGACTCAGAACGACCTTCCGTTGCCCTAACCCTAACCCT
>JAPQRQ010052114.1:0-19383 GCA_037367365.1 Apogon talboti | reverse complement strand
TCACTTGTTGCTTGGGGCCCCAGGGGACCCTTGCAATTCCTCTGAGTACAGGTAGCAGTACTGTGCGTAGATGCAGATTGAGCTAAAGACAAACATAAACAGAACATGATATATAATGTCAAACAACATCTTTAAACGTTAAAACATAGTGAAGGTCAGAATCATTAACTTACAAGTTGCATGTTCTAGGTTTGATGAAGGTGCTGTAACACATTTAGGTGCAAAAAACCTTCTTAGTGATCCTGAGCAAAAGAAAAAATGAAATAATACACATACACATATGACTCTTTTATTTATAACATACTGACACTGTTATGGTACTTCCTGTTAAAACAAATGCAACTGATGCAAGTAAAAATTCAATATTATTTGCACTTATTTTGCCTTAATAAACAAAAAAATTGTTGAATGTATAGCATTACTTCATGTTTTTTTTTCCATTATTATAAAACACAAGGCTTCACTTGACAAATGAAGACAAAATATACACAGACCTTTACATAGGCCTGACCTACTACTGACTGACTGCACTGTGCATACACACACAAACTTATACTGCAATTACTTAGTTGGGATAATGAAACATTCTTGCAAAAAGTCAATAATTTAGCATATTCTATTAGCTTGGCTGTTTGGTCATTTTAAACACTCATTTTGTAAAAGAAAAAGTACTGTTCAAAACAACATATTTATTGACTCTACTAAACGCTAGCATGCTGATGCTGTTAGCATGGCTAACAAGTTAGTTACAAAAAGTCATAGCAGCTAGTTGAGAGACAGTCAGACACACCTAAAACTACAGTTACTCACTGCTGTCTTGCTTTCTTTTCTCCTCTTCCTCCTTTTTTTCTGTCTTTTTTTCATTTCCAGAAGAATAACTTCTCTTCATTTTGTTGGAGAAGATGCAGCCACAGTAACTCATGTTTGTTTACATAAAATGACGCTGCACGCAACCTGTACACTCTCTCTCTCGCTCTGACAGAGAGAGGTGGCTGGGGGAGGGGCGATTTTGACTCAGGGGGCCCCTTCAGGGAATTTGAGATGGCCAATTGTCATTGCATCTTGTCACCGCTGCTGTGTAGTAAATTTATTCTGTAGACTGTTTGTGTCAAATCCATTGATCCTCTGCTGCGCCTCTGTATATTGGTAACGGTGAAATTTGCTCCAGGGTTAACGCTCAAATACTCGTATGCATAAAACAATGTGTGAGTTTTCATAAGGGTATGAGTCATGTTTGGCAATTCATTTGGTGTATGAACTTGAAGTCTGTTGTCAGTCACTGTCATGGATGAGCCCAAATCAATGAAAAGGTCGCAACCCAAAAAAAAACATTTTAAATTAAAAGGGCATGTTTGAGAAAATAGAAATGAAGGTGAAAACTTGGTACCATCGACTGAACATGAAATAGGTAAAGTGAAATATTCCTTAACTGTCTCACCGTTTGCAACTTGAGAACATATAAATCTCGTTGATACTTTTGTTGGAATAAATTCTGAAACTTCTGAGAAGACCAAATTTGTTGCACCTGAATGAACCATAAAAGTAAGAGATTTGCCGTCAACTACTGTTGCCAAAACTGTAATTTCTTGTAACTTTCAAAAGAATTTGGCGTAAGTGTAGGTGTGTTACATCAGTTTCGGACAACGAGTGTGCAGGATGCAGAGGTTAGTGAGCATTTGTAAGCATCTGTCTCCAGGGAAGGAGGAGGGGAGAGGAAGGGGAAAGGGGAAATGGTGACTCACTGCTCAGTCAGTCTCTCAGTTGGGCAGAGTTGTAGTTTCCTGGGTGCTGCATGCTGTTGTACTGCTGATGCTGTTGTTGGAAGCAGTGAAGGGGCGTCCTCTCCTTCTGCCATTCCCTCCTTTTGACGTTTATGAGGACAGTTGCGAGCCCAGTGTCCTTTCTGGCCACAGTGGCTGAGTGTAAGAGAGTTAACACAGCTTGATCCATATTGTTCGCATGCTTGGTTGACTTACGTGCAGCGTCTTCAGCCTGGTGCTTGTAGGTGTATAGTGCATGATGTAACACATCTTTCAGTGGGGCTGTGTCACACCCAATCAGCGTGCATTGCACCTCTGCATTGATGGATTGGAGAAGGCCATCGAGAAACCACCCTGTCAGACGTGATGTGTAGGTCATTGGGTCAGCAGCATATGGGTCCTGTGCAGCCAGGCCACTGTATGTGTCCAGTGTCGGTGGACTTTGTTTTGCTGGTGGCATCTGGTCGTCTTCGGGAAACGTTGTTTCCGGAGCAGTGAGACAAGGATAGTTGGGGGAAGACAAGGGAGGAGAGGGGTGGAGCAGATGGGACGCACTAAAATGCATTTCCTGTGTCTGACAAAGGACATTCTCTGTCTGTGTTAGACAAAGTTTTAGGCAAAGTTTTCAAACATTGTTTTCTGTCCCTAATCTCTGCTTTTTACATCCATTTCCCCAAAGCCTTCAACTGATCCTCAAACTCTTTTCTTTTCTTATCTGTCCATTTACCCTTTTCGACCCTCTTGTATTTTTGTTTTTTTTCTACTTGCGACACTTTCTTTAACAACCTTTAACCTTTCAATAGACAAAGTAGCAGCTTCAGGCCAACCATCATGCTTCATCCATACAGAGACCCATTTTAAAAAAACATCTGATCCATATTTTTGACTCATGCACTTGAACCTTGGCCCGTCACTATCTGGTGGCGGGACTTGGAATTTGACTGTCCCATCTTACAGGGAGAGACCTCAGTCTCGTTTACCGCAGCTGAATTTTTGTGTTAAGTAACACAAAAAATGCACAATTCCTAAACCATTTATTAATGTCCCGCTTGGAATATTAATCTTCCAAGCACACCGACCTGGTCCGTAATAATTTTAAGATGACGTAATTCTCAAATACCGTGCTTAGTAAGTTGGGCGTCCCCAACTTCTCATTACGCCATTGCGTAACTACAAACTCATTACATTTTCATGTAACTACAACTCATTGCGTTTTCACATAACTACAACTCATTACATTTTTAACGTAACAACAAACACATTAACTACAAATTTCCCACGATAAAGAAATTAGTCAGCGTTGACAAACTGACTACAAGATTCACAATGTCATGAGTTTTAAATAATAAGCAAGAGAATTTGGAAAATCATATAGAAAATCAAGTGTTTTTTTTGTTTTTTTTTCCTTTAACTGAACTTCAAAAGCGTTCAGTATCTGTCTAATCAATTATATATTCTGTATTCAGGATTTCTAGTAAATTAAATTTAATTGGGAATTTCCATGTCTGTTGTCAATTTTAATTTGGTTTCTTTTACATTTTGATAGTTTCATGTAAATTGTCTAGCCATTCACATTAAAGAAAATTGCTTTACCTTATGATCCGTTGATCCTGTTGTCGAATCACGTTAGACTTTAAGACTCTCCTTCGTTTAAAATGAACGGTTGAGATCGACAGATTTTATTGTCGAGGGTTGTCCTTCAGTGAATTCAATCTCAGAATTCCACTTCTGACACCAAAGTTGTGGTGGCAATTTTCTTACATTGGAATGAAGATGGACTCTCAGTTAAGATGAAGCAATCAGGTTGTTATTATACTTCTCTCCCAAAACTCCACTATGGGGAAACGGACTACTACCAATGACTCTGCAGAGTGGTAACTTCAGATCCTGGCAGGGGAAAGGTATTTGTCGTATAGAACATTGTTACAAAGATGGAGAGAGAATATGTAACCCAGTTTCTGTCAAAATGTGATGACGTCATATAAATTTAATCATAAAAAATAATACTAGAAAATTATAAGTCCCGCCCCCCTCAGTTTCCGGTGAGTTAGATAATTAGGTTAAATAACTAGTTCTGTATGTGAAAATAGAAGTTGTGTGGGTGTTTTATGTACTTTAGGATTTGAGTTTTATTTTAAGCCAGTTTGAATCTTGTCATCTTCAGGGATTCGGGGGGACCCGTGTTACGATGAAGGGGGTGGAATGAAGGTTTCCTAAAGGGTTCCAGATGTCTCCCACCATGGAGTACGGAGTACGGGGTTGTAAAGGGAAACGATTGAGCAGTTAAATATAGGGTTGGGGGACATGGGTGATGGGAAAATGGAAGGTGTGTGATAATATTATGTACTTTAGGATTTGAGTTTTATTTTAAGCCAGTTTGAATCTTGTCATCTTCAGGGATTCGGGGGGACCCGTGTTACGATGAAGGGGTGGAATGAGGGTTTCCTATTGGGTTCCAGATGTCTCCCGCCATGGAGTTGTGAAGGCGAACCATTGAGCGGTGAACCCCGCTATTTTTCCGGCTAAACATAGGGTTGAGGGACATGGGAGATGGAAAGAAAAAAGGTCAGCAGTTCACGTGTCAATAGAACCCTAACCCTCTATGTCGTGTGTTCGACACACATGGCTTTTTGTTTATATAATGGTGTGTATAAAAGGATGGCAAAGCTCGGAGAGGCTGAACTCTACCGGGACGCGGCTGTAGTGAAGAGTTTTCTGAGACAACGAAGAACAAACTTCCAGACCTTCTGAGAGAGTGAAGACTTCAAAGACCTCCAAAAGAAAAGACTTTACACCAATGGGAAGCTGTGTGTAAGTTGCTATTTTATTTAATCTGTAATATGGTGTAAGATTCAATGGTGTATAGCTTGAAAATCAAGTTTTTTTCTGCATGGATTATAGCACTGCCATAACGACTCATGACAGTGGTCTGATACTCGAGCATACGGGAACAATGAATGAAGGTGTGTGTAATTTGTAGGCGTACTGATGTGTGTGTGTGTGTGTGTGTGTGTGTGTGTTTAAAGTAACACTGTGTATCTATTCACTTCCAGATGACTGTGTCATAGACCTTACCACACCCCCGCCTCCCCCTCCTCCTTTTGAATCACCCCGCCATGCTGTATCATACACAAGACCTGTAACTCTGACACCAAGTAAGTTACTCATTTGTCTCTATGTTTTGTTTAATACAGGAGTATTAACAAGAGTTACTCATTTGTCTGTATGTTTGATGAAAAACAGCTGATGAACAAAATTCGTTCTGTCATAGGAACTGCAATAGTGACTCTGTTCACAGCATCTGCAGAGAGTGGAGAAGAGGAGTACAGCGAATTGCCAGAAATCAGGAGAGAGTCTGACGAGGAGCAGCAAGAGGGAGAGATCAAAACAACCATCGACTACGCAAACGTGAACGACAACAATCAGGAAAGATATCATTCTTTAAGTGATAATGAAACCGATTATGTTGAAATGCAGTCTCAGAGATATTCAAACAGTGATGAAATTGAAACAGTGGATTTCAACAGGGCTTTGCTAATTGTGGAACATGTCTTCCGAAGACACATGTATGACATTGTATGTTTAAATCAGCGTATGCTTGAGAGTATATACAATCAACTTAGTCAGAACATTAGACGCACACATTCCATCAATTCGCGTGCGACCAGACCCAGACAAACCAGCCGTGGGCGAAGAGCACATCACCGAGCACAATTTGAAGATTAATATTTAATCAACTAATAAATTTTTTTTAAAAATGGCTGAATCAGAACATGACAATTCCATTGAAATTCCACAACATCTTCTCCAGCTGATCTCTGACCTGAACAGTGAAAGACAAGACGAGGGGAATAATCTAACTTCTCCATCAATCACACCACCCTGTCATCAACATGAAACTGTAGAAAGCACAACGGGTGTGTTTCTTCCTACAAAAGATGAGTTACGTTCTATTCTGCAAATTTACAGATATCCTTCACCAAACCCAATATCAGTAGAGGCTGGGGCTACACCTAGTGGTAGTGGAGTGGATGAGCCATGGAGTCCTGCAGATAGTCTGTGCTGCGAAGCTTTGTGTATAGACAATCAGATAGATGAAGTGGCATGGAGTCCTGCAGATAGTCTGTGCTGTGAAGCCCTTGAGATGGTCGAAAGAGGCCATCAGGAGGGGAAGGGTGTCACAACAGACGGTGAACAGGTGGTCTCTAATACCAATCAAAGTAATGACAATCAAGGAGTACCTATGGAGGTAAACAGTGCTCTCACACAGAGTATGGACAGAGACATTTCAGCTGCTAGCGGGAGTGATGACATGCATGTCATAAACCGTGAAAGATTTAATAATGTTGAGATTCGTACTTTCCTCCGCTTTCCCCCACTGTCTGATATTCCTAACTTTCATGAATTTTATTTGAATGTCACAAACGGTTTTCAGGACAGGATTTCAAGTGTTATTCAGAGAGCCGGTGTCCAACCAAATGATCTTATCCAAGTCAATCTGCGTGCTGATCGTTTGCAGGACGATGTCTCAATGACTGTGCGTTACGGAGTTGACAATGTGTCGGAATTTCAAGAACTTTTAGACAGATTAGTCCAGAGTAATATGGCGGTTTTCACAGATGGCTCCTTACAGCTAATTGTCAATTTTGTGAGGCCTCAGCGCGGCGGTGGAAGAGCTGCCAAGAGATGGATTGAAACATGTCTTGCGAGTGAAATTATAAAAAAAAAAGCAAAACATTTATTTGTACTTCCAAATCCTGATCAAACATGTTTTGCTGCAAATTTAGCATTACTATCAAATCCCAAGTTGACAGTCACGGAAGCCATGAGTGCAGGGTGTGACATTCACACCAGGGTAGGTTTGACTACTGATACAATGGTCACGTTTGATGATGTTGTCAAATTTGAAGAGTTGTTAGGGTGTAAAATTGTTGTCTTTTACCAAACCTCTGATAAAGAAAAAAAAAAAAACCTGGTTACATTTCAAACAGGAACAATAGTTCAAAAAACAACACACTACCTTTTTTTACACAATAATCATTTTTATGGGATAAATAATATTAAGGGTTTTCTAGGCGTGAAGTTTTTCTGTAAACATTGTCACACAGGATTTCACTCTCAATACAGACACTTCTGAGAAAAAAGCTGCAATATCTGTTGCACGGACTGTAAACAGGCTCCGATTCAAAAAACCTACTGCGCTGATTGCAATAGACTGTGTGTAAATAGACTATGTTACGAACGTCATCGAGAGTTAAAATGGCATCCAAATGTCAAAAAGACAGTCAGCAATTGTCAGATCAATAAAAAATGTCCTAGATATAAAGCAGTTTACTACCTCTCTATTGAAGATCCTAAAGAGCATAGATGTCTCATCAAGCTGTGCACGATTTGCAAACAACCTAAAACGACTTTGCTACTTCAGAACAAAAGGTTAGCGCAAACATCAGCTGCAGTTCAGAGCTCTGAATCAATCACAGGAGAGGAAGTTAAACATGTTTGTTACATGGGAACAAAACCAATCAAATGCAAAGAAAAGATAGATCGAAAAAAGATAGTATTTTTTTATTTTGAGACCTGTCAAACCACTGGAACCCATCTTCCTGTGCTTGTAGCGGCTCAATCGCTGAACGGCGAGCAACAGATCTGGAAAGGTCGTTTCTGCGCAGTAAATTTTCTTCTTCATTACCGAAAAAATAAGCATAAACATACAACTTTCATTTCACACTATGGGAAAGGCTTTGACCATCATATCATCTTGAATGCTTATGTGACTCAAGGTTTGTCACCATTTGTCATAGCCCAGGGAAGTAAAATAATTTTGATCCATGATAATGACTTCCATCTTAAATTTATTGACTCATTTTCATTTATTCCCATTCCACTCAGAGAATTTCCTAAGGCGTTGGGATGTAAAACTCAGCTTAAAAAAGGCTACTTTCCTCACAAGTTCACAGATTATTCAAAAATTGGCTATAAAGGCAGCTATCCGCCCCCTGATATGTATGGAGCTGACGAAATGAGTCCAAAACAGAGAGACGATTTCTTTAAATGGTATCAGACGGTAAAAGATCAGGAATTTAACTATGATGCAGAGTTAGTAGCTTACTGTGAAAACGATGTTCAAATCTTAGCCGAGGGTGCGACCAACTTCCGCAATGAATTCATAAAGACAACCAGGTGCGATCCATTTGATAGCGTGACAATTGCTTCAGCAGCGTTGGACGTCTTTCAGACCAAATTCTTAAAACCCGATACAATTGCAATTCCCTGCCCTAACAATTACAAATCAGACTGCAAGGCTTTCTCACATGCTTCTATACAATGGCTTGAGTTTGAGGCCTACACACGTGGCATTTCAATAAGACATGCTTTGAATGGTGGCGAAGTTAAATTCGATCGCTATTCCGTTGATGGATGTGCAGAGTTAGATGGACAGAAAATTGTCTTTGAATTTCTAGGTTGTTATTTTCACGGTTGCACAGAGTGTTTCACACCACACGAACAGTCGCCTTTATCAAAGACTTGTTTTAGCGAACTGTACTCTGACACCATGAAAAGGATAGAGTGATTACAAATGGATTATAAGGTGCAATCCGTTGTGGTCATGTGGGAACATAATTGGAATTTTTTGAAAAAAACAGACGCGGGTGTTAAATCTTTCTTAGAGAGGTTTCAAGAACCAATCCCTCTCGACCCCAGAGCTGCTTTATATGGCGGTCGAACCACTACTATCTGCCTGCGTCATGTTGTCGGTCCAGATGAGCATATAAATTATGTTGATTTCACTTCCCTGTATCCTTTTGTAAACGCCCATTTTCATTATCCTTTAGGACATCCGAAAATAATCAGAGACAATTTCGATGATGTTGAAAATTACTTCGGGCTAATACATGCTAAAGTTTACCCACCGCATAAACTGTTTTTCCCTGTACTACCTATAAGAAATGACAAAGGGAAATTGGTTTTCACACTATGCCGCTTATGCACGTTGATGAACAATCAGACTACTGCATGTACACATGATAATGAAGAGAGGGCACTTCGCAGGGTGTGGGTGACAGTTGAGCTAATTGAAGCATTGAGAAAAGGTTACATTCTGGCTGAAATTTATGAGGTGTGGCACTTTGAAGAGAAATCAGATGAACTGTTTAAAGAATATATCTACACTTTCCTTAAACAGAAGCAAGAGGCATCAGGATACCCTTCAGGAGTTGAAAATTTTCAGAGTAAACAATCTTACATACGTGATTACAAAGAGAAGCAGGGTGTTGATCTTGATCCTGAGAAAATTGCCTACAACCCTGCAAAAAGACAGATTGCTAAGCTTCTGCTAAATTCTCTGTGGGGAAAACTAGCACAAAGATCAAACCAGCTCTCAACTAGTCTGGTGAGCGAACCTCATCATTTTTTTGAATTCCTCTTTTCTAGCAAGTATGACATTTCTCAGTTTCACTTCATAAATGACAATGTAGCACTCGTTCAATGGCGGTATAATTCCAATTGTGTCTTACCGCCTGGCGATGCAAATATTTTTCTAGCGGCGTTCACAACTTCTTACGCACGACTTGAACTTTATAAGCAATTAGATTTGCTCCAAGATCGTGTTCTGTACTGCGATACCAATTCTGTCGTTTACACAACTAATCCCAATGATCAATACAACCCACCGCTCGGTAATTATCTGGGAGATTTGACATCAGAATTAGATCCAGGTGATTACATTTGCAACTGGTCTGCGGCGGGTCCGAAATCATACGCATATCTTACACAACAAGGCAAGGTGACTTTACGTGCTAAAGGGATTACACAAAATTATGAAAACTGTAAAAAAATTAACTTTGACAGTCTCACAGAGCTGGTAGAGGGATATCTCAGAGAACCTGGCAGCCGACGTGAAATCCCTGCCCAATACAGTAAAATTACACGCAATATGAAAGCCTTTGAGCTCACTAATAAACATTGTGTGATCAACTTTGCAGTTGTCTATGATAAGAGACGTCTCCTTCCAGACGGGAAAACACTACCATTTGGCTATTAGTCCTAGGGGTAAGATACAAGGTATTTCCCATCATAAATCTATACACTCCTTTTGGGTTTATATTATTATTTTGTATTCTGTATTTTTCTTCAACATGTATTCTGTATTTTTAGCGCTCCTTGTAGGCGCTAGTGGGAGCGGAAAGTCATTCTTTGTAAAACACATACTCCAAAATATGGAGCATACTCTTTCTCGACTTCCTGATCAAATAATCTGGTGCTACTCATCTTATCAACCCATGTATGATGAATTGGCTGGAAATGTGAAGATTAAATATATTGAAGGAATTCCTGACTCTTTGACAGATGAGAATATTTTCCCATCAAACCAGCACAATCTTTTAGTTGTCGACGATTGCATGGATATTGGCTCCAATCATGATGAATTAATGAAAGCATTTACAATGTACAGGCATCATCGAAAATTATCAGTAATCTTTCTAGTTCAAAATTTGTTTCATCAAGGAAAACGCAGTAGAACAATCAGTTTAAACACAAATTATATAGTCCTCTTCAAATCCCCACGTGATAAATTGCAGATAAGAATTTTAGCACAGCAAATGTTCCCTGGACGAAGAGAATATTTTCTACAGAGTTTTAATGATGCAACTAAAGAGGCCTATTCATATTTAATCGTGGACTTAAGACCCGAATGCCCAGAGCATCTCCAACTGAGAAGTGGTGTACTTCCTCACGAGTGGCCTGTAGTTTATCAGTATAAAAAGTGATTTAAAAATGTCAGAGCGGATTAAAAGAAACCTTCCCATTTTAAAAGCTCTGCTCGTTCTGAAACCGAACGAAAGACGAAGCCTTCTATGCCATGCCTCGGAAGATCTCATACTGGCACTCTGTGATATTGCTTTGAATATCCTCAAGGGGAACATCCCTCTCACCTCTGAACAGTACGCTAAACTAAAAAAACAAAAAAAGTTTATCAAACTTTTTGCTAACCACAAAACTGGGGTAAAACATAAGCGCAAGGTGTTGATGCAGTCCGGTGGTTTCATCGGGTCGTTATTAGGAGTAGCAATCCCGCTCATAACCAGTTTGATTACTGGCAGAAGCTAGATACACAACGCTGTCATGGCCTCGTTTAATAAAATGTACATGATTTCCCCGCATCAATTGGAGACTTTAACCCAGAAGAAGACGGCTGCTGAAAACATCAGTGAGAAAGCTCAACATGTTTTAGAAGAGAAAATGGAACGTCTGTTAAAACAACCCGGGGCTGCATACACCAAATCCTTACATTATAATGATCTACTTGAAAAATATCTGGCTTTGCTCAGAAAGGAGGAGGGCCGAGGTCGTGAAATAGTTTTGAAACTACCTAAAGGGGTTTCTGACAAAGCAGCTGAAGATGTGGACGGCTATATGAGGGTTGAAGAGGAAGAACGCCCTGACAACATTGAAGAAGAGATTTTAGAGAATATAGGATCCCGCAATCGGAAAAATGCTGCCTATATTCTGCAGAAGCTTCGTAATTCAGACCTTCTAAGATGGAATCGTTCAGGCGAGATAATTGTCCAGGACAGCCTTATTAAAGGCTCTCATATTTTCGATTTAATGAAAACCCTGACAAACCGCCGGTTCCATGCACGAACTGTACCTCGCGGTTGGGATGTGTTTTTAAAGACAATTTCTGAATTAAATATACCAATCACAACTGTTACAAACACTCATGCACGTGAACAATTACGCCTAAAACCCTCCAAAACTTTGAGCGAACCTGTCCCTCAGATACGTCGGAGTAAGAGAAAACGTGAGAAAAAAACGGAGATGTCAACATCACTATTAGACGCGGATTACGACACCCCGAATCTTGTTAATCGTGTGTATACACCAACAGCCTCTGAATGGCGCTTGTCTACACCAATCCCCTCCAACTGGCTAGATTTCAGTCGATACAAATGAATAGATGCAAACTGTATGTTTTTTTTTACCAATAAATGATTTATTGAAATTGATATATGGGAGAAAGAGTATTCATTCAGAACAGATATAACATTCATTAAATAGTTTTAAAGAGCATGCTTTCTGATTACATGTTTTAGCAGTCTTCACATGTGGAATACATTTAGCATATTTCTTGACAAACTTGCTGACAAGAGCATTGTTCTTTTTTAAATGATCAGAATACAGTCTCATTACTTCTTGAAAAGAGAGTCCTTTAAACCGTTGGCAGAGGAAGAATATAACGTGGGCCCCACAGGTTGTCGAATATTCGTCTTGAACTTGAAGTTTGTTGTAGCGTATTTCATGAGAATTTCTGGTTAAGAACATTATAAAACTTTCAGGATAGAATATAAAATCTGGTCCATGACCGTAACTGTCAAAGAAGCTTGATTTGTCTTGTTCACCTTCAATTATCATCCCCACCCAGTGTTCACCCTCCCGGGTGTGGTCATGGATGTTAACGACGAGATAGCATGGTCGTTTATCAATCTTAGTCGGTAGTAAATCACTAGGCCAAACACCTCCAAACGAGTTGCCTAAGATCGGTCTCAGGATAGATTCTATTTGAAGGCTGTTCATTTTGCTAGTTTTAATAGTCAATCATAACCTGTCGCTTTGAGTTTATTTCTATGACACTGTCATAACAGGCGTAGACGATCAACGTCATAGTTCTTGGTAACGCTACTCTGAATCTCAAATCCAGCCGACATGTGCCATGTACTGAGGGCGAGAGAGCTTCACTGTCGATTTCATCATCACGTGACAGGTTGAATAGAAATAATGAGTAACCGTTTTCAAAGTTTTCACGGTCAATGCAGAGGGGAGAGTCTCTCATATGTCTGTTTGTACCCAGATAGAGAGTATAAAATTCCCGAACACTCTGATGTGTGTTGAAGTTGGGTTGGTAAGGTTTCGATGGGATAAAACGTGAATTCACACTGAGAGAGAGATATTCAAGATCTGCGTGTTGGAACTTGAAAGGATTCAGTTCCCTTGATCCGACAAATGCCCGGTGATCGACAATTCCCGCAACTATATATTTTGGGAGCCTCCCGAGAAATAAGTTGTCCTGCGAGGACACGCATGCCTGAGCCGGAATGCTAAACGTCTTTACGACGATACGACTTATAGGGTAAATTGCATTGGAGTTTATTAAAGCGGCTGAATGCCCCAGCATGACATCCGGTGAGACTTGCACCTTTTTCACAAAAATGCTTGCCCCCAGAATGTTTAAATTGAACTCGTTGGCTGCTGCCGACATTAAAGTAAAAGCACTTTTAGCCTTCACGAGTTTCAAACGTACACCCACATTGTTTAGCAGCAGTCTTTCGGAAAAAAAAATGTCACTGTGCAGGGGTCCAATTAACTCGAATGCTCGCAAACTGCGAGCGAAGCTTGCACGCTTGAGAAGACCTTTGTTGGGGGCATCGTCCCCCATGGCAATTGAATCCAAATCTCTCCCAACATCTTTGTACCAAAGACCTGCTGAAAACTGACTCTCCAGTGTTTCTTGTGAAAAATTGAGGAGGGTTTCAATAATAGACCTGTAAGGATGTGTTGCAGACGATGAGCTAATGAGAACGTCATTCAGACTAACATCTACCTGTGAAAATATAGTATTTAGAGGGTACTGAATTATTCCACAGTTATCAGCATTTGCGAGATCTGTCCCATCGGCCCTCATAATCTTAAGACGTAGATAGAGTAGTGTTGAGTTTAGGTCTAGATAGAAACTCCCGCTTCCAGGTATCAGAAAATCTAGCACTTCTTGATCGGCGATAGCGTTTAAAGGAAGGATTTCGACATAATTCGTCTGATCTATAGATAGTTGTGTCATTGGCAGGGCAAAGAGGTCAAGCTCCGATTTGGTACATTCGGAGGAGAGACGGTGAGTGAGAGACATGATTAAAATATATTTCTTTCACTCAGTTGACTTTTAACTTTTCGCTGAATTTTTGCTGCGGCTTTACGCTTTTTTTTTGGTATGCTGTGTGATAACGCTGCTAGAGATCTTTTTCTTCTCCCACGTGCTAATCGCAGTAGTCCCGATCCTTCTTGACTTCCCTCTTGCTGACTGCCACGATTGGCGATATGGCTGGTTACAGCTCCAACAACGTCGGATGCTATCCCCTTCACGGCGGATTTCGAATGCGGTTTAGCAATATTAACACCATGTTTAAGAAAGGGCATTACAAATCTGAAAGCTCTACTCAGCATTGATCTGAGACCACGCCTGTAAAGTACCGGCGCGCCCACAAATCCGTTCAATGACCCGCTTCCAGCCTGATTCACATAATAATTCACAAATCTTTGTGAATTCATTTTGGGTTATTCTGTTGAATTCAGATGAAAGTCTTTGATATCGGTCTAAAGTGTAGCTTACAAATCGTCTTCCCATATGTGAACCGAATTGGGGTGTTTAAATCCGTTTTTAATTCAATCTGGATATCCTGTATGCGCTGTTTATTAACAGGAACGTAGTGTAAGCGGTTGTACGAGAAAGTGATCAGATCGCCGTAAGATCCTTGTTTTTGAACAATTCTTAGAAGGGGGACAACGTAGTCTCTGACATGCTGAGCTTCCACGATATTCGTATAGACAAAGAAATTATACTGCCCACCGTAAATGTCACAGGGATATTTACTCTTGGGTTTTCCAGCCGTTTTTACCCATTCACCAGGTTCAAAACCTAGCATGTAGGCTAGCGGTGCGTTGAACTTGATAGAATATTTACCACTCCCTAATATAGAAATGGTTTTGTTTATAGAACTGTAATATAAAATTAGATCTAATTTTACTGTCTTAAATAAAGCATTCATCTCCTTCACTATCACTTCAACACTCTCGTAATACCCTGTAGGAATTTTCAGATAGACTGGAGGGTTCCTAGGGTATGAATGGTCTAATATTTCATAACCGTCTTCCGAGCTCAAAATATTATTCCATGTATGACAGTACATTATCTCCGCTAATGCCACCTCATAAGGACCTTGTAATTCTATAGGCTGCGACAAGGTTATTGTATAATTTGAGCTGGTATTGTTCGGAAAAATGTCATGACAAGCATTTGAGGGTAGCGTCACATAGAAAGAGTCTCGCTCTGCCATTATTCAGTTTTCCGATCTTTCTTGGTTTTGTTCTTCACGAGCTCTATGACCTCTTTAGCCGGCAGCCAAGAGTCAAACTGACGGGGCCATCCTTGCCAGTGGACTAAAACCATCTTCTGGCCGTTTTTAATTTTCTTTTCTAAAATTTTTTCTATACGGAAAAGATTGTCGGGTGTGATTTTCACTTTCTGCAGTTCTGCTTCATAGAATGTTCCAATCAGAATTTCACCCTTTATGTCTCTTAATTTATAAACAGGAGGGATTCTGGGGATACGTTCGTTCACTATAAAATATTCATCGGTGAATGATTGTTCATACATTTTATCAAATACACCACGGTACTTCGAAATGCGCACAATGTCACCCTCTTTGAATTTAAATACTGCTGGCTTAGCGGTCAGAGGTAGTGTCCCATATAAATTTTCAAACACTTGTGAGGTCTTGCTAGGGCTGACCTCTGACGGTTTCATTTTTATACTGCTGTGATAACTATTGTTATAGCTGTCAAGCAAATCCTGAATTACATCTATATACCTACGAGTGTTTTTTGCAGTGAAAAAATGCCACATTTTTGTCTTCAATGTGCGATTAAAGCGTTCAACAACCGAGGCTTTTAGATCACTTCCTGTTGCAAAGTGCTGAATGTTATGCTTCTTCATCAGTTTTTCAAAAACACGGTTAAAAAATTCTTTTCCTGCATCTGTTTGAATTTTAACAGGTATATCGCTCTCGTCTAAAATTGAAGCAAAAGCCATTGCAACTTCAGAGGCCGTCTTGTTTTTCAACGGTCGTGCATAAGCTTTCTTGGAAAATACGTCTATTACCGTAAGCAGAAATTTAAACTGATCGTTGTCTTTAGACAGAGCACTCATATCACAAAGATCGGCTTGAAATTGATACAAAGGACGGGGAACAAAAACACGATTTCTAGCATAGGTTTTTCTAGCCGTTTTGTGTAAGGTATATGCATCCTGAGCTGACAACCACTCTCGCACTTCATCGCTGCAAATTTTTTTTACCAGTCTGCTCTTCTACAGCCTTTTGAAATCTTTCTACGCCTGCATACGATCCGGGCGTTGCAGGGTTATAATACAAACTCCTCAGCACACGTTCTGTTTTCCTTGAAGTCATGTCTCCTAGTGAACAAATAAGATCCGGCTACAATGTTTTGAGACTATTCATTACATTGCATGTTTAATCTTCCCAAGACATGTTTAATGTTCCCAATACATGTTTAGTGATTACAATACATGTTTAATGTTTACAATACATGTTTAATGATTCCGATACATGTTTAGTGATTACAATACATGTTTAGTGATTACAATACATGTTTCATATTAAACCAAAAAACAATCAATAATTTTCTCAAAAATTGAAGCGTGTGATACATTTCGTAGCTGATCAACATCAACTCTATGTCCATTTTTCAGTTTAAGTACTGCTACATCCACTACATAGGTATACAGGACATGCACAAGACTATAGTTGAAGCTATCAATAGAAATATCCCCGATAATTTCATGTAACGTTTGTTCAAAATCACCCGTTTAAGTTTGAGCCGGTATACACTAGATTTTTCCAATGCTGTAAAGGACCCTTATTTCTCACAATAGCCAACACTCTTTCAAAACGGGCTAAGTCTTCTGTATTGACATCGCCACTTGCCCGATATACTGACACATCATTGACTTGATTAGCAATTGCGTGTTTTAAAAGAAAACTGTGTACCAGTTTAGGAGATGGTTTAAAATAATAATTCCCCATTTCGTTGGATTAAGGATCGCAGAATCGGAGGAAATTTCTGAGCAAATCTTCCCTTTCCTTATCTCCGCCTATGTATGCATCCGTGATCTCGTCGACCTTCTCCAAAATGTTTTCTTCAGGCTTTAGATTGTAAAGAAAAGCATCAGCTGCTCCTTCAACTCTAGCCTCTACTATGTCTAACCCAACTGCCTCTAGCGTATACTTGAGAGCTGGAAGAAATTCCCATCCCAACAGATTGATGATTAACTGTTCAAAGTTAGCAGAAAAATATCCAGGTTCTGGAGGATAGAGACAGGAGTGGTGGCGTTGAGACGGGTGATCAATTTGACAGCCATAACAGTCTTTTTTTATCTTCTTCACCACTCGTATGGCGCTGGCAACGCAGGCCTTTACAGTATCTAGAAAAGCAAACCTCTCTGCTAACTGAGATTGAGGCTGCGGCGAGTCAGGCGGTGTCAGAAGTGCATTGAGAGTCTCTACAGTGAATACTGTACTAGGCATTGGCTCTTCGACGCACTCATAATCTCCCCAGTATGGACAGTAGGATGGAGGCCCACACGGTACATGCTCATGGTTCTGTCCATTGTCGAGAGATTGTGCAAAACAGCCCGGTGTATACAGCGCTGAGCCTTCTGCAACACCGCTCTCAGAAACCGTTTCAGATAGCTCAGACACCTTGTGTGGAGAGCCGGGGGAGAGAATGGATCCTCCAACCCTTCGATTAGGAGTGAGTGCTATGTACCTCTTACCGGTACCCGCGTAGGGACCGCTCTGGTACTCTTGCGCTTCGCCGGGCGTGAGATCGGTCGAATTAGCATCCTGATAGCCATGGAAAAGCGGTTTATACAAGTCAGTGTGTCCTGAAGACTCCTGAGAAATGTTTGGCAGCCACTTGAGAAGCTCTTCATCCTGAAGTTCATGGTTAGTGGTAATGATGTCTCCAGCAAAGGAGTCAACTGCGTTGTCCGTGGAAAAATCACCCATGATGGAGTAAAGTACTTTCTCTGTTCTTCCTTCTTGTATATATATATATATATTTTGAAAGGAGAGGGCATGTCTAGCAGGTGAGTCTAGTAGGATGGTCTAGTAGGTGGTGTCTAGAAGACGGGTCTGGTAGGCGGGGCTAGTAGGCGGGGCTAGAAGACGGAGCATAGCATCTGGGACAGAATCATGCAGAATCAGCCTCTACTTCAGCAATTGACTCTGTTTCATCCATCCCATCAACCTCTAAGTCTGTTTCAAAACTGGAGAACAGATTTATACGTCTCTTATACCCACTCGCAGTCTGTCTCCCACCAATATCTTCAGATCGAGATGTTAACCGCTTCTCCAGTAGGGCCTGTTTCCGCTTCATGCTTTCTTGACTGAAAAACATATCAATTTCTTTCAAGAGATTACCCATCTTCGGGAAATCTACCACGTTGACCGCCAGCTGAATTGGGAAATCCCGCTCTTTCTCCATAACTGTCCTGGGTCTGACAGCATTGTGAACCTCTGAGCAATATCTCACCAGCAACCAGATGTGCGTTCTCGAACAGTCAATAAGAAAAGATCCAGCTTCTCCACGCGCTAGTGAATCCGTTCTCACCACTACACTCGACGGCATTCTCGCAAGTGCTACATTTCCTTGGTCCTGCACATGCTGGATGTAATCGATGTAATCTTCAATGGAGCTCTTCAGTTTTTCAAATTCAGTTGAATAGATTTTCAGACGCGAAATTGCAGGATGCGAACTTTCATGACTGTATAGATTGACAAAGGGAACTCCCCCGACACTTCTAAACTCAGTAACCAGTGCACGACCCCCGTCGAGATGCAGAATCTTTTTCCTAAACACCGGTGTTTCCATTTTTTCCAGCACTGACTCACACACCAACTCAAACACTCTTGTTATATAGACAGAGTGCCCATCCACCTTTCCCCGCCCGCTGACTCCTCAATTCTCCTTAAAATACAACTCAAATCCTAAAGTACATAATATTATCACACACCTTCCATTTTCCCCATCACCCATGTCCCTCAACCCTATATTTAACCGCTCAATGGTTCCCCTTCACAACCCCCATACTCCATGGCGGGAGACATCTGGAACCCAATAGGAAACCCTCATTCCACCCCTTCATCATAACACGGGTCCCCCCGAATCCCTGAAGATGACAAGATTCAAACTGGCTTAAAATAAAACTCGAATCCTAAAGTACATAATATTATCACACACCTTCCATTTTTCCATCACCCATGTCCCTCAACCCTATATTTAACCGCTCAATGGTTCCCCTTTACAACCCCGTACTCCGTACTCCATGGCGGGAGACATCTGGAACCCTTTAGGAAACCCTCATTCCACCCCCTTCATCGTAACACGGGTCCCCCCGAATCCCTGAAGATGACAGGATTCAAACTGGCTTAAAATAAAACTCCAATCCTAAAGTAAATAAAACACTCACACAACTTCTATTTTCACATACAGAATTAGTTATTTAACCTAATTATCTAACTCACCGGAAACTGAGGGGGGCGGGACTTATAATTTTCTAGTATTGTTTTTTATGATTAAATTTATATGACGTCATCACATTTTGACAGAAACTGGGTTACATATTCTCTATGGAGTATTTATGTCTTTAGAGCAGTTAAAAGAAAAGCACAAGTTAACAAACAAGGACTTCTTCAGCTATCTCCAGCTACGTGATCTCATCAGGGCTGAGCAGAAGGGAAACTGGAACATACCCTCCATGTCTCCAGTTGAACAT
>JAPQRQ010052098.1:0-19388 GCA_037367365.1 Apogon talboti | reverse complement strand
CCTGTGTTAAATGGACAGGTAGAACCAATACATGGCAGGACTTTTACTCTATGAAGCTGGGATTACCCAACACTGATGACAGCTCATACACATGCAGGTTGGGATGCTCTGAGTTCTGATTTATTTAATAGAATATTACCGTTTATTATTTGCACACAATCTGACAGACAATTCCACTACCATTGCAGTTAACAGGTTCCTCTAATAAGATTGTAAAGCACTTTTGTTCCACAATGTGTGATGAGGCTCACTGTTTTAGCAAATCAATAAGCTAGCCCTTAGCATTAGCTCTGCTCTGACCCCCTCAGGCTCCCATAGTCCTGCCCATTTTGTCTGTGTGACGGAGCAGCTGTAAATGTCACGTCCCCCCCCCCCCCCGTACAGTGTGCGTCTCCCTTTGGATGGGTGCAAGGAGACGGCGCATGTAGCACGGCAGCGTCTCTCAGAGCCCGTGTGTGTTTCCCTGTGTGTTTTCCCCATCACAGACCTTTCCCCTACAGACATATGTGACTATGTCCTCCCGGTTTGCGTTGAGGGTGCACACTCAATTCTTACACGGTGGGACTCACCTGAACCGTTTGTGTTGTTCGCTCCGCCTCCATCTGCTGGTATGAGGGTCGAACAGGGGCACTTCCGTTTCTGCCCTTTTGTGGCGCATTGTGGCGCGTTGGCTGCAGTCACATGACCGGGACTGAGCCATTTTTTTTCTGTTCATTCAATTATGTTATTTTCCTTGGTATGTATGTGGTAAAAGCTATGAGAAGGGCTTTTTGTTGGTATAATGACTCTGTTACTTTATTTTGTTATTTGATGAGTTTTCATTGTTAGGCTTTGTAGTTTTCGTGAAAAAACCCTATATGCTAATTACTTTGGTATGCCCAGGAGAGGGGCTAGAGACTATAAAAGGAGGAAAGTTCTCCGTATGTGAGTAGTAGGCCTAATGATAGTGCAGGTGACTGGTCACAACTATTAAGTTTTTTTGGTTTTCCTGTATATTCTTTGCACATTTTTTCATGTTGGAGGGGTGCCAAATAAAACACTTAAAAAGAGATTTTTTGAGACTGAGCCATCATTTTTCTACTTGAGAACCGAACCTGTGACAGTCTAAAAATGGTCACCTCTTGCACCAGAAAACCCACATAGCGTTCGTAAATCGCAAACGGCAGGCCTCAAAATGACATTTCATTGTTTATAGTAAGTTGTTTTTAACAAGGCAGTTCAATTTCAGTCACTGAAGGTCTGGTTGTTTTGACAAGAGGGATAGAACCAAGGTGTAAAGTACAGAAAAGCTTAGTTTGCAAAATATTGGCTGTTTTTTCCATGAATTTCTACTTTTCTGCACCTTCATCGTCATGGATTGTGTATAAAATTAATATTATTGATATATGATTCTCACTAACACCAGAATCAGAATAGTTTATGAAGCCCAGGGGGAAGCTTTTGTGTCAGTTGTTCCATTCAAGTATAATAAAAAGCAGCAGGGAAGAAATTATCAATACAACAAAAAGAAAAAATTATATATATTTATGTGTGTGTACATATGTGTCCATATATAAAGTATTAAAGACATAAATAAGAGTGCAAAAATTATATCATAGAAATGATAAGTAAAAGCTACAAGTCTATTATGAATATGTCACTTGTCTATTCAGAAACATTATTATTAAAAAAAAAAGCCAAGTAGAACAGGCTAGCTATTGATTTAATGTTTAAAGGTTTTGCTTTTGTAGTCAGAAACGACCATTATTATCCTGTGCATTGCAAAAAACCTAAGCTAAACCACCAAGTCTTGAGGGTCACATTGGTTCACATGGTTTTACTGAAAAAAGAATATTTGCAGCATGAGGCATTTGTGTTTGTATTTCTAGTCATTTCTTTCATTTCCGTGCTGTGGCTGCAGCCCACACACTTCCCTTACATGTGTTATTCCCTTTGCAATAAGTCCCTTTACATGTACACAGGTCTGGTGGTGTGTGTGTGTGTGTGTGTGTGGGGGGGGTGTTTTGGGGTGATAATGCAGACACAGCTCTTTCCTCTGTAATAACTCCCCAGGCTGCCTGCCTCTCTGGGCTTTTATGTGCAGCCGGGCTGTCATTCATTACAGGACATGATGGGTTACATGAGCTCATACTTACAGAGCAGGAGACCAATCATCTCCCGTCTGTCTGTCCTTTTGTCCACATGGTTCCTTATCTGATTCCCAGTCTCTCTGTCTTATTTGGATTCTCTACACGTGCAGGATGTCAGTCGGTTATTTTGCCGTTATGACAGAGGATGTTAACGCTCTGTATTCGTTGTGAACATCATTTGCATGTTGACACTTTTCCACTTGTGCTCCCTAAAAATGACAAAAAGAAGCAAAACCCTTGTATTTTATGAATCGGTTCTGTTCTCAATGCATCTATATCTTCTATTTCTGAATACCAGAGCTGCAAGTAATCAGTATTTTCATTATTGATGAATCTGCTGACTATTTAGAAGATTTCCCTCAGAGCCCAGGGTAATGCATTTAAATAGCCTTTCTTTTATTCAGCAGGCTATTAAAAATCCAAAATGTGCAGTTTATTATCAGATATGACATAGGAAAGCATCAAATTCACACAATAAATACGCTGAAGCCTATTTGAAGGATGCCAAAAAGCATTAATAAATTATCAGACTCGTTGCAGGATTATTTTTCCAGTGATCAAGCATTCTGCCTCTGTATGGAAGTACACTATCAGTATCAAGAGGACACACGTGACATAAACAAAGAGCTGCAGTACATCTGTCTGGTTTTACAACAGGAATTTAATGGACATTATGGTGAATACAGGCACTGTAAACACATCCTCATGCCTGAATGACAGCTAAGGTCAAAGGTACATAAACATAGGTTATTTTAATCCCCTTCACTCATTGACCCATATTTTTGTTTTCATGATGGCGATTGTTGAGAAAGAAAAAACAAAGTCTCCAGACTTTTTGAAGGAATAACATTGCATTATATGCTACTGCCAAGAATGAGTGTTTCATATCATAAATATTCTAAATGTATTATCTTTTCTTGTTTAATCATAAAAGGACTATCTATCTCAAGATGACTTCCTGGGTAAATAAAGGTAAAATAAATTAAAATAAAATAAAATAAATAAAAATAATAATAATATTATGTGGGTTAATTCTCCTGTGG
Source organism: Apogon talboti (assembly GCA_037367365.1). Taxonomy (NCBI): domain Eukaryota; kingdom Metazoa; phylum Chordata; class Actinopteri; order Kurtiformes; family Apogonidae; genus Apogon; species Apogon talboti. Next base: position 16,216 of record JAPQRQ010052098.1, on the reverse strand, counting down.
CAGCTCACTGCTCCTAATGTGCTGATGCTAATCCTTAATGCTAATGCTAGGTGAAATACAGACTGAATTTCCCATGTTAAGTAAGTTAACAATTATCTTTAACTTTAACCTGTGTTGCATAACTGATCAACTAATTGACCAGCGGCATCTTCCCTACATTGTCTACTTTGTTAACTGCAGTCATTTTTTGAAGCCCATGGCGCCACCGTCAGTCAACAACACACCACATCATTTATTCACTCCAAATGGGTTTATAGAAATGCACCTCGTTGATATTTTAGTTTTCCGTGCATTTTCAAAAGTTGGCCTCAGTTTATCTTTGAGCTTTTCTTGATGTGTTCCACTAAGAGGAAATGTCACAGAATGTTATCACTGAAAAAGTCGCCATTCCACGTTGAAGTATCTTTCTAGAAACACAACTGAAAGAACAAAGCGTGGCAGAGACGAGCAGCAGTGACACAGGAGAAAATTGTGGGAAAAGAGGCAGTTTGACAAAGTGGAGGAGATCCATAAGAGGACAGAGTCAGGAGTTGATGCATCAAAGGCCAGGACGCTGTGACGGCTACAAGCGATGGGTGTGCATCTGCAGAATACAGAGCAGGAAGTGTCTTTACAACCACAGCAGCATCATAAGCAGTGCTCAACTTGGATCTTTAGGTTTGCAGAATAAACCAAACCATGTGGTTCTAGTAACTATACAAGAGAAGGACATCGTTCACATTTCCAGCTCCTGCTCCATCATTGTCATTTTGAACACATTTGCATTTACAACATTTATTTAACTCTTTGTTGTATGAGATCATTGACATGCATTTGCTGGAGTTTTTTATAAAGTCCATCCATATAATCTGACCATCTCACCCATTATCCATCCATCCACCCATCCATCCATATTATCTGACTATTTCATCCATCCATTCATCCATCCATCCACCCACCTATCCATCATTCATCCATCCATCCATATAATCTGACCATCTCATTCATCCATCTCATCCATCCATCTCATCCATCCATCCATCTCATCCATCCATCCATCCATCCATCCATCCATCCATCCATCCATCCATCCATCCATCCATCCATCCATCCATCCATCCACCCTAATGATGAACACTCTGTCCTGATAAAGTGCAGACTCTTCCAGTAACTCCATCATATTTTGCAGAGCCATCATTCACCTTGTCTTCTCTTGTTGCTGAAGTCGACTGGTGTCAACAGCATAAGTCTCTTTTTTTAAATCAGCATGTGTCAGCTCACTTTTTACTGAAACATGAACAGAAAACCAGCAGAACAAAATGTCCTGTGCAGCTGAGCGGAGCACAGCTGACTGTTTCAGTCTGTAGGCAGGATGGATGACATGCTCTGAGATCATTCCCCCTACGTGACCAGCATCATTTTCTGTCTGTGCATTTTTATGTATTTTTTTGTCATTGTTTGTATGCTTGCTAACTTTTATTATTGCACCAAATTTACTGCAGTCATAAACTTTATACAGCTTTTTTTTGTCAACAGCATTATGGGCGACAGGACCAGGTATGTTGTTTGTGGATGCGTGTGCTTTTATGTCTGAGTACAGTCGTGTGTTTTGTATCACGGCCTCAAGCGAGTTTTAACACCAAAGTAAATCGAGGCTTCCTTTGTCGCTCTGTTTCAGGTTATGACTTCTGCGCAGAGGGACTCATTTGTGGAGAAAACTCTGAGTGTAAAAACCGGAATACCAAAGCGGAATGTGAATGCAAGAGCGGCTACGCCTCCATCCACGGGGATTCGACTTACTGTGAAGGTAGGACTTGGCCCGGCTCAGGCAGAGCTCCGATCGAGGCGTTAGAAGCTGCATCGGGGGCAGCGTGTCAGCTTGTCATTCATGGTCTTTTGTGAGCGGCGGTCTGAGATTTGTAACAAGCTGTTATGCACCAATTGTGACATAATGATGAGTGTCTGTGATGGGAACAAAGTGTGGTCAGAGGTGAATCTGAGTCGGTTTTCTCATTATTGCACAAGTGGTTTGACTAAGTATCAGCAGGGCAAAAGGAGAAGGATTGTTAAACTTGTCGGTGGTCATTTACATTCTTGGTGAAATTATAATGTCAAAGTGGTGTGAAAGAGATTGACTCCTTATTTAATAGGGCTGGGTTTAAAAAAAAAAATCTAATCAACTGAAATCTAAAGATAATTTTTCATGACTCTGGAAAAGGTAAAAATGCTTATGAAATTGATAGTTGAGTGTCTCATTAAGCATCCACAAACTTATTTAGACAACTGTTTAGACTGTGACGGTTTGATTAGTCAGATTGATCATTTGCTGGGTAGTGAGAATGGGATGCACCAATTACAATGAAGTTTGTTCACTTTTGCTCCAGTTTTCTCTGCTCTGATATAATAACCTTTGAATTCACTCTGAGCATTTGTGAACATCTACATGATTAGTGAATTAATTATAGGGAAATACCTGATTTTCACTGACAAGTGCAAAATTCAGATGATAATATTGTAATAAATGGTAATAAATCACTTGATTTGATGTTGAGAAAAATTAATTTAAAGTTTCCACAAAAATAGCTGTAGATCTTAAAGGGTTAATATAACATAACATACTGTATATATCTACCACTGCCATCAGTGAAATGACAGATTACATTTCATCAGTGTATAGATTGCTCGATGTATATTTAACAGCTGAGTATGATTGGGATTTGCTTAATATGTAATTTACAGAATTAATTGTTGAGTTAATGAACGGTGTTTGAGTTTTAAGCCACTTCCGGCAGTTGTTGGTAATTCTAAATAAATAGATTTTTCTAAAGGCTTGGAATCAATACTTAATGCACACGTTAGTATTTGTTTTAGTGATATACCAGATTAGATGGTTTCCTGCACAATTTGAGGCATTTTTTAATCTGTGAATCTCATGTATAGGAAACAGAAACATCCCTAAGGGAATCCATATTCAATCAGAGCAGAGGTGGAATCGAACAGGGACCTTGTGAATTAGAATAGATTTGGGGAATCAGCGCTAATACCCAGCCCTATTGGTTAATAGAAAACAGTGACCGGGGTATGTTTTAAGAGGTAGATTTCCTCAGGCGTTGGCAGCCGCTGGAGTTTGTCTAGAAAAGTGAATGTTTTCTTTATTTGAGTGTCAGAGGTTAGTCAATGTGAGTAGGACATGTTGCAGAAATATCTGGATTGTTGCAATATACAATAATTGGAAAATGTTTTTAATGACAACTTGGACAGTGTTGTTGATGAAAATAATATAATACCAAGCTCTGGAGCTGTCTGCTGTGTTCATTTATATGTTGTTTCCAGTGAAGCTTTGACATAAATGCACCAAACTGATGTATTTAGAGACATGTACCTGCTTTAGGGTCTTTAACTGGATTTGGCTCCAATGAAAATGGTCTGTGGTGCCCACATTTTTGGTTAAACCAGTTGTTGTTGTTTGTTTAACCTGGAGGAATTCCTATTTAGACATGCTAATTGAACATCAGTTAGTAAAGCTGAGAATGAGAGTGAGCAGGTTCATCTGTCTGTCATTTGTTTTTGTGTTTTTCTATTGAACTTGGGTTGGGACCTCTGGGTTGGGTAATAATAATATGTCATTTATGAACTGGAAGTGGAACCGTTTCCTATCTTGTCTTTTGTCCATCTGTGTTGTCTGTCACGCTGTTTGACATCAGTTCATTTCTGAAGCAAAACTACAAATCAGTTCAAGATTTATTTATTGAAATGCTCAAAAAAAACAACAACAACAACAATTAAACTCCTTTACTGTCAGTGAACAAACTCAAACAAAATACACTAACATTGTTAAAAACTGTGGGGGCTATACCATTGTCTGATTCTCTTACAAAAGGAAAGTGATGAACTGCGTTAGCTTGCAGCTCTTCTGCAGTGACGTAAGCCTTCAAAAGTGATAGAAACCATCCCTACAGGTGTTTGTGTAAACCCTGTCTCTATTTAATGCCCATTTCAGACCAAAGATTCACAATGACCCAAGACAGATTTATAACACTGCAGGAAAACCCTGCAGTTCTGGGCCATAGTGTTATATGGTGTATGTTTTCCTCCGTGTTTATTGGCTGTAGCTCACCTGTCGCTGACAAGTGCAGCATTATTATCAACCTGGTGAAATGTTGTCTTAATAGTTGAACCTTTTCTCTGCTTTGCGGCGACACAGACTGCTCTAGACGTCAGAAATGCTCCATGTAGAGACGGTTCTGAACTCTTGAACCTATTTGCTTTTTACATTTTTGCCATTTCCTCATCATTAGAAATGGAATTGTCACTAAGAAATTTTATCCAGCCACAAAAAAGCCTGAAAACTGGCACTTGGAACAGAAGTAAATAGAGTTGTTTCTATGGAAACCAATAATTTTCTCATGTTGTTGCTAGTTACAACCCGTGTCGTTATGCATTTTTAGAATAGAATATGTTACTACGCCTTCTCTTAACAATTCAACACTTTATATTCTTCTTTTTTGCATTAGAACATTCATCATATCTATATTCTTTATATCTACTATCAAGTGTTTTTGTAAAAAACTGAACCTAAAGGGCACCATTGTTAACAACCAAGCATTTTACATCTTCATCCACAAATCAGAGAAAATGACAGAAATCACAAGGCAAGAGTGAATATAAAATAATCAATAATTTTCCTTGAGGCAGTTTCTTCAATATTGGCACAAGCATTCACTTCGCCTTTGACATTGAGACTAGAAAATAGGACATTGCACAAATCAGGAAAAGATGAAGGTTGGACTGGCGGAATAAACTACTGAGCCACTTTATTGACGTGAAGTTTGACATTCACTAGAGGCTCCAACACAATGCCAAGAGGTTCTCCGGTGGTCTCACCTCTCGACCCACATTTTCTTTTTTGTCATTAAGGCGTGACCCACTTACAAGAATACAAACCAAGCAAATTTATTCATGAAAAATAGCCTCTTAAGCGTATTTACTCAGTCATAGTGTATTCTGTGTATTCAGAGCAAATCACTCCAATAATAAAGTGAGTGAACATCACAACATTGTGATGTTTGAATAAAGTTAACAGAAGTGCATAAATGTGTTCTAAGGCACTTAAAGCATTTGTACGAGTTGCTTTTTTTAAAAATTCTAAGTAACAGTTTTCAGTTCCATTCTCGGTGATCGGAGCACTTCAGTCCTGTTTGAATAATAATGTATATAATTCTCTATTGAACAGACTCGTGGTCACATTTATGCTTCAACATATATTACATATATTACTGATGATCGACAGTATATACTTATGCTGTCACATTTCACTCAGAGGTTGGCATTACCATGTCAACAACAAGCCTATTACATGTCTTTCATGTGCGTGACCAGCCAGTTGAGATATACAGTTTAATTTGTAGGTTTTTCAGGTTTAATGATGAAACACTCAGAGTTTTTAGGATTGAGTAGAAGAAAGTTATGTTAATGCTCCAAGACCTAAACAGCCGCCGGTGACCAAAAGCATCTTTTGATCTGAAATGTATAATCTGAGACGTCACATCACATGTTAAAGCCAGGAACACAAGATGACTATCTGAAGGGCTCTATGATGGGATAGAACTCCAGTTTCCAATGACTGGAGCTGGTTTTACACTTTGAGCATCAGTGAGGAGCACAAAGTGGTTTACCTGGTGCATTCAAAACTTCCACTGCTGTAGCCTTGTTTTTTACACAGTGTGTTGTTTTTTGTTGGAATTCAGTCTTTTACCAGTGTTCAAATCAGTTTAATTTCCTCCCATTTCTCTTGTCTAGTGTTGAGTCTTTTGAAAGATGTACATGGCCACAATCTTCAGTACATGTGGTGCAGCCTCAAATTCACATAACTCCTATGTGGACATGTACACTAGTACAGTACACTGTATAGGATTGTCACTTACTGACTTATGTATTGTTTGCAGATATCAGGATTACTTTTACCATAAGAAAATGTATTTTTGTAAACCGTTAAAATTAAGATTTATTTTATTGTCCAAACAGGGGAATTTATGTTGGGCAAGAGTGCCACATTGCAGCTGCAATTGCAAAAAAAATTATACATTTCTATTTATATATTTATAGATGAGAGCATAAAATTACATAAATATACATACCTAGAACATAAAATAAATATGAAGACAAGGAGTATATGAGAATAAATAAAAAGACAAAAACACCAGACAAGAAACTTATCAATACCTAAGACTATAGCTGATTAAGTTGATGAAAACCTAAACCAGCTGTTTTAGCTACAATACGCCATTCAAGGGGCTTTTACCACAATGTTAATCATTTCTCTTTTCAAGTTGTCGTGCAGCAGTGACGTCCTCCGTCACCAGTCAGTCATATTAACCTTATTTCAAAAAGAAACTCTACAGACTGAAAACTGAATCTACATAAATGCACATTTTCTGATGTGAAGTCAGCTCCAAGCCCAACACAGTCTGCATGAACCTGATCAGTCGTCATGTCCAAAGTACAGTCAGAATCAGCCTAACAGTTCCACACCGAATCCCGGCTTTAGCCTCATCACTAGATTGTTGTCTTGTTGTGAGTTTGCAGATTGTTGGATGAGCTACCCCCCCCACCCCCTCCTCTCCTGAGAGTCGTGTACTGAAGTGCCAGAGCGCTTGTGATGGATCTAATGGACTTATTTGTTTAAGATGTCTGGGAGCTGCACTCTGTGGATTGAAGGATTTGCTCGATGCTCGTCGCCGTTGTCTTTGGGTCGGAGCCACAGCAGACTGATTCCGCTGAACACACTGAGGGCCGGGCAGCCGCCATCCCCCCTCCCCCCGGTCTGTCTGTCTCTGTTTGATCTGCATGGTAAAGAGGTTTACCCAGAGCTCCAGTCCAATCCACGACAGTCCCACACCATACGAGTGAGGGCTGGGAAACGCTGATTGTTAGATCCACAATGTAAATCGCAGCTCTGATGCCTGCCGAGGCTTTATCCATGTTTGGGGGTTGCTCCCCAAAGGCAGCTCAAACTTCTTTTGTAATTGGATTAGCTTAAATCCCGCTGTACAGTATGGTGATATTTGACATGGCGTCTCTCACCTCATCCTAAATTGGCTTAGGATAAGTTGTTTTACACAGTGGAGTGGATTTTAATGCCTCCACGGCAGGGACGGCTCTGACCGGGTAAAGCGTCCGTCCATCTCTTCCATTTCTTTGAATACAATATCCGATCAGCACCTGGTGGGAATTTCTCCAAACTTGACGCAAAGTTCATGTAGACACGAGGATGACCGTTATGAATTTGTTGGTCAGGAGGTTAAAATGTGATTTGTGGTGTTGTTATTTCAGGATTACGGACTGTATCAGAGGTATTGGGTATGTTCAAGAAAAAGGCTATGTTTTGTAGGGTTTTTTTGGACAGCTAGTTTTTTTGTTTGTTTGTTTTTACATCATTGTGTGCCTTCACAACATCATGACCAGTTTCAGAGTAAATGGGTGGAACAAAGAAACTTGGAAGATATAATCTGCTTAACCCATAAAGACCCAGTGCTGCTTTAGTGGCAGTTCCCAAATTAATTTTTGCCCCTATTTAACTTTTACTTAAGTGATTTATCATCATTTATTATAATATTATCCTCTGTATTTTGTATTTTTCACTGTAAATCATGTATTTTCCTATGTTTAATTTCCCATACTTAATTTAGTTGCTCATGAAAACTCACAGTAAACTCAAAGGTTATTATATCATAGCAGAGAAAACTGCTGAAAAAGTCACTTTTTCTTCAAATATACCATTACCTGAACATAAACCCAGTGTGTCCATCCACTGTCATTGATCCAACTCCATGGGTTTGACTGGTGAATCAATGTTGTAGAAGATGACGGTGTTTCCACGGTAACTACGGAGCCTCTGAAAGTCCAAATGGATCATATCTGATGACCATGAAAAGATGGCAAACGGTGTTTTGCACCAATTATTTACATGCATTGATAGGATTAGTGGATCAACAGGTATTTAACAGTCCAGATCAGTAGATGGTTTTGTTTGCCAGTGGATGCTTGGAGCTTTATGGGTTAAATGAGGTTATTTTTCCTCAGTCCTAACTAGCTTTAATACAGATACAATTAATTTTTGTACCCATTAATGAACATACACATCAATACAGCAGAGAAACAACACTACTTCACATTAGGACTGAGCATGTGCACCAAAAGCTCGTGAAATGGAGCTTTTAGTGGTTGTCAGTCCAACATTTGATGAAATTATCCACAGGAATCATACGTTCCCATTCTTCCATTACCTTGTATTAAATTCCTTCACTGTCTCCTCTACATATATTATCAGTCTGGACAGAGTGATATAAACTTCAACTACGATGGTTGGCGGCGGCTGTAATTGTGGTTTTTATTGTTTTGTTTGAGTAGTAAACCAAACGCAGCAGTCTGATGGGGTGTCACTGATATCCTAATAGATGTTTTACTGAGCAAATTAATTCCTCCGCTTGTATTTTCTAAACAGGAGATTGTGTCTGGCTGTGGCTCTTAGCTGTCATTAATCGTAACCAATATTCCTCATAAATATTTTAATGTGCAGCTGAATGACTGAAGATGAGATTGTTTACTCGTGATCGCAGGGCTGTTAAACTGGAGGATTTACACAGAGCTCGGTTTGATCCTTATGTCCTGGATGAAGTCACCTTGTGCTTTCATAATGATCCAGCCAATCTGTCCCTGTCTGCAAGTTAAACATGTGATTATTATCCTCAGAGGGACGTTAACCCCCGACCAGGGCGGCACCATATTGGAAAAACTGACATTGCAATATTTTCTGTCTTCTGTATCTCTGTGATAAAGGACTGAAATGGCTCAGTTTAGGAAGAATTACTCATGACCTAAACGTCAGTGTGAATCTATGAACGTCTAATCGCATCTTTAGCTCAAAATCTACCGCAGTTTTTAACTTATATCAACATTACTGACTCTGCAAGCAGTTTTGCTTTAAGCGGAAGGATTCTACTACTCCATCCAAATCCCAGTGGATAGAACACATTACAACAGACGGCCATAACATTATGAACACTGACAGGTAAAGTGGTGTTAATGTGGATTCTCATTCCAATGGGACCTGTTAGTTGTGGATATATTAGGCACCAAGTGAACACTTAGTCGTCAGAGTTGATGTGTTAGAAACAGTAAAATGGTCAACAGTAGGGAACTGAACAACTTTGATGAGGGAGGAATTGTGATTGCGATCACCGGGTCAGAACATCTCCAGATCTTGGTGTTCATTCATAATGTTAAAGTGGTTAGACTCGACCAAAAGTATATGAAGAATAACAACTGCATCTATGGGAGCAGAACATTATCACCACCTGTCTGATATTTCAAGGGTTCCCCTTTTTCCACAAAAACAACTGTGACCTCCACCAGACCTCTGAAGGTGTGCTGTGGAATCTGGACCAAGACGTCAGTAAATCCCTGAGGTCCTGGAAGATGTGAAATGGGGGGGGGGTTGTTTATCCAGTATGTTCCACAGATACTCAATTGTCCTGATTGAGGATGTGCTTCCTTTGTCTTTTTTTTCTTTTTCCTCCCAAGAACCCTTAAGTCAGTGAATCCTGGTCTGTCAAAGACTCTTCTCTTGTAGATTAGTGATGAAGAAAACTATATATTTGATGATTGAAAGGCCTGTGTGTAGCTCACCAGCCGGTAGGCCATGAGCTATTATGAAGGCTGTCTTCAGCGGCGGCGTCTTCATTGTTATCTTTCTTAAAATTTCTTCAAACATCTTCTCCAACGAAACCACTGGTTGGATTCATTTAAAATTTTATATGCACCTTTCTTGGGACAATGTCGACAAAGTTTCTTTTTTGTTTGAGTAATTTAGATTTTTGAGTTTTTAACAAATTTTTGAAATACATAAAATATGCCTTTACTTACAGTGATCTATATATTGATGCTTATAACATGGAAATGGTTACAGATATCAATATAGTTACTATTGATCACTGATATGAAGTCATATATGGACTTCCTTTAATTAGTTGAGTTCTCCTCCAGTGAAAGTACCACCCACTTCTATTGGGAGATTGATCTCCTGCATCAAGGACTCTAACATAGTGGCAGAACCTGACAACCTCACAAATTCAACTTGGTATTGTTGCTTGATAGAACATGATGGTGAGATACAAGGACATTGGTCCTATTTCATGTTACTTCAACAGGAAGTGCATGAAGTTGCATTGATATTTACAAAAGTGGTGGAATTTCAGCTATTTAACACTGCGACAAGTTGTGTAATTTTCTGCAGCGTGTGATGGAGTTCTGATTTCCAGTTACAGTGCAGGAATGTGGAGAATGTGTTAATATTCATAACCATCTGTCTGATCTCAGAGATGGCAGGAATGTGCCCATGTTTGCAGAATATGCATGTGTTGAAACACAAACACAATCTCACACTAATGACGGTGCTGCCTCTCCAGACCGTTCCCACTGAGACCGGTGTGTTTACTCGGCCCATTAAAGATGTAGCGCCGCGTACAGGGCTGAGGAGGCGTCTGGTTGGAGGCGGGGCTCCTGCTCTCTGTGTGATATGACAGCTGCTCCTCCTCCTGCCCTGGGAAACGTGTTCTAATCCTGGAGGGAGCAATGTGAAACGCAGTGGGTGCTATTGATCGGACTGGACGGCGTTCTGCCTCCTAAAGGTTTGGACGAGGTTTACTGGCTCGGGTTCAGACGCTCTGCTGACACAAGAAGAAACACCTCTGGATTCTCTTTAAACACTGTAAAAACTACCATGCAATACTACGATATACACTATATGGACAAAAGTATTGGGACATAACATGGCCACAGCTGTAAGATGTCCTGTTCATGCTGATTTCAGATATAAACATAACAAATATTTCCTTAAAGTTGAATGGGAGATTTTTTACTCCTCGGCCAACTTCGGCCCGAAGGGGTATTGTAGTCGTTTTGTCATTCGTCTGTCCGTCTGTCCATCCATTATGACGATGAAACAGGTAAAGGTCCGGAGTTGATTCCAGGAGTTCAGTTTACATTTGGTAGCTGTTCACTGGAATTTGAGTCCAAAGATGAGTCGATGCAAGTGAAGGAGGGGCCATTCAGGTGGAAAAAACAACATAAATTAGAGATATCAAAAACCTTTTGAGTCGTCAAATCAAACATTTGGTACATTCTTTAAAAAAAAGTTTATAAAATTTGAGACACATGCTTATTCCATTGTTTATATGCAACAAACTACAAAATTTTATTTTTATTTTGACCTAACAAATATATGAATGTGTAGATATTGGTAAACACTTGAATTCAACGTGTCCCAGTACTTTTGTCCATATAGTGCTTATTAAGTGAAAATGGTAACATGTGCATTGTATCATATTATGTTGTGGAGACCAATATAACAATAGCAGGAAAAAGCAGATAATCGATTCATAGTTAAACTTTATTTTAATTGAAAAATCTTTCCTGAGCAGCTCTAACAGTTGTATCTGGACAAACATTTATGCCTCTTGTAAAACTTACCAAAGGCTTTTTTATCTAGTAGAATATTGCTTGTTTTGGATGGGGTCCAAACAAACAAAACTGACCAAAAAAATCTACGAAACTTCAACCACAGCCATGACTACACTTGTCATCAATGAATAGTTTATAGACATTTAATGAAGCACCAACCAGATGCAAATTAAGGCCTTGATAACACAAATATAACTGTCAAGTAAGAAGATAAAGCATGTTTAATATTACTAATCAATGAGATGGAACTAATGTCAGTCAGTAGCTACAGGCGTGATAGTACAGAGAACATGAAAAAGTCACAGCTCTTATTTATTGCACTTTAGGGAAATATCATTACTACATCCAAACACTGTCCATTTTCAGCCCGACATATTTCAGCTATTCTGCATGAACACTGGAAACAGATGTTTGATTTTCTTCTCTACATATCGAGTATATCTACGCCAATATGTAGTAAAGCAATAACTACTACTACTAATATTTAGCTCTATGAGGTAATTATGAAACTAAAGTAAAATCTTTGTATTTTTTCTCCTTCCAGCTCAGTGAGTCACACACTGTACTTCGTTTTGTTTTTGCTAATGGGTCTATCACAGGCTCATTATCCTCATCAGCTCTGGTTTGTGCTGTCAGAGCTATTCTTAGATTCCCTCCAGATATTTAGTCTTTCAGCTCATGATCAAGGACACGGGAATGTTCACTGTGTTTATACACTGACAGCTTATTCATCGCACTTTCACCCTTTATGGTCAATTGTATCTCCGGCGTCACATTTTTGCTCACGCTGTCATTCAACCATACCATTAATGTAACTCCTGAACTATGTAACACATTAGGATAGAGGCCTGCTTTGGCTGAAGGGGAGGGGTGGAAGCGGACGGAGCAGAGAGCAGCAGACTGCAGTCAGTGAGAGAGAGATGGAAGACTTTTATTACTTTTAGCAGCATTTTAGCGGTGAATCGTTGTAAATAATTGTATATAATACTTATAGTGCTGTTTTGGAGTGTTGTGCTAGTGTATTTTGCTGTGTCTTTGTCGAGTTTTGCTGGGTTTTTTTTGGGGGGGGGTTGCTTTTTTTCAATGTTTTTATCTGTATTTTTACAGTTTATATAGTTCACTGATAGTTGTATTTTAGCTGTAAATATTATACAGGCTAAATACGACCACAAATAAAAAATAAGAAGCTGGAACATAGACACAAAATTCTGTAGATCAGCAGTTCGCAAGTGGTCTGACTTCAGGACAACTCTGTCACCCCTCAATAACAAGCCGTGACCCAAACTGATTAAAGTTAAACTTTTCAAATGTATTTAATGAAAAGACGGTGTGTTTTAAACCTGAGGTAATATAGAATATTACAGTATGCAAACACAGAAGACAAGTTTAATGATAAACCAACCTGATCAGCATGAGATGATGCTAAAGATGGAAATATTCCCTTTATTCCCTTTATAACCTTTAACAATTAGGTACATTTTAACCAAAACTAAAATGTGCACCCAGTTAAAAATTAAAACTGCATTTAGTCACTTATTCAAGCAATAAACACACAGAGGTTTTTGTCCAATGTAGGTAAAACCATATCTGATGTTGTCATTGTCATACCTGAGTTTCGCCATGATTTTAATAAAAACATTTGGGTCTTCTTTTATGCTGTGAAATGTCTGGTGTTAATTAGCATTACAGTGAATTACTGCCACCTACTGTTGGGGAGTGTAAATGGACAGCTCCATAAAAAATAAAGCACAGGATTGGTTTCTTAACATTATTTTTTTGCCTAAAGGCCCATGACCCACTGGAAACGGGTTTGCGACCCATTTGTGGTTCGTGACCCACCAGTTGAGAATCACTGCTGTAGACAAACCAAAATGTTTGACCACATGGAAAATAGTTAAAAGTTTATTTTTATAATCTCATAAAGTTTTGTCATGGACATTTACAGTTGTTTGTCATAATAAATGTAATAAAAACAATCAAGTGTGTTGTTTTTATTCTTTGCTATAACACGCTGTTTTAAATATTTATTATGTATAATTATGTATAATGATGGTAAGTAATGGCCAGAAATTGAAAGTTGAGTTCTACGTGAAAAATGGTATAAGAGAATTGTCAAAAAAGACATTTTCTGACACTTTTATTGCAAAAACAACATGAAGAAATCTAGGTGGTCTGTTAGAATGGTAGTTTTAAAAGGTTTAAATCAAAGAAAAGACCTGTATTGTTGCCTCTTAGAATAAAGCTCCAAATAAAGATGGTGTCGATAATAGTTGCATCAGTTTAACACAAACAACACAACTCCCCTGTTCCTTGGCCTCGGAGACTCCTTCTCCTCCTCCTCCTCCCCCTCCCAAATGACCGGTTGTTATCGCCGAGATCCCAGCGTGGGTTTAATGTTAACCCAAGTGCACCTCGATAGCACAGATCTGTCTTTCACCACATATGGCCTTTTTCCTCAATTCACCCAAATGACCCCTCCCCTCCATTTCCCTCTTATTCGATGACTTTATAACCTCTCTTGTGGCTCCCCTGCTCCTTGTACGCCTCAAATTACCGACTCCATCACCACGCGGCACCCTCGGAAATGTTTATGGGCGAACACATTAGACCAAAAAGTCAGAACAGTTGGAGAGAAAGGGAGCCGCTGGAGGATGGAATGCTCATTTTCATAGAAATGCTCTCATGCTCAGTTAAGAACCCTCTTAGGTCACTGTTCTCACATTAATGGCAGCATTAGCCCCTGTGGTGCTCTGGAACTCCTCAGAAGCTCTTGTGCGCCGGCAGTTTTCATGTATGAAGGTGGAATTGATTAGATTTGCTGCTTGGCCTGCTGTGTGTTTTGTTTGGGAGACAATTAATGAATATAGATGTGATTAAATGTGCGTTATGACACGCACATGCTTGTCAATCATTACCTCTGAGCAGTATCTTCTACTGCTGTGGGTTTTTTTCTCCCTGCTGTGTTTTTTTTTTTTGGTTCAGGGTAATAAGATTAGAGCCCACTGTGAGGCCAGCACATCAAAACCAAGCAGGGGCCGTTTCTGTTTGTTCAGCTCACTTTTATTTAGCTCCACAGCAGCTGAACTCCCGGGTTCAGGGACCGGTTCTCTGATGTGGCCCCTCAGCTAGCAGCCTCTGGGGAGACTCTTTATGATGTCCCTGATCTCCAGTCAATCCCCGCTGACAACACACCACCACATTTCTGCTCTCCTTCACTTCTCTTACTCTTACTCTGCAGCTTTTACCGCTTGCTGATGACATGTTGGAGCTTCAGGCGTAATGGCGTTGCACTCACTGCAGATGCTTCAGACACACTTCAGGCTTCTCGGTTTGTGTTGTGTTGTGTTGTTGTGGGTGGTACAAGACACAATCAGACAAACTCTTCAGATAGTACATCTCATGAAAACACTGTAGGTAAGATAAGACGACTTTATTATGCCTGTGCCTGGTGGTAGCGCTGTTTTCTTATTGTCTTTTTTACAGTATTGAACATCAAATCATTCCTGCATTCTTGAAAACAGGAAGTGTGTACAAAGGTGTAGTCGACCTTTGGCTTTGTTGTTTGTAGCATGACATCATTGTTGTCATTAGCAATTTTTTTAAATGTCTTCTCTGATGAAACTGCTGGTTGGACTGGTTGTCCTATTACACTGCTACTATTATTTTACTGGTCTGACCCACTTGAGATCAAATTGGGCTGTTTGTGGCCCCTGAACTGAAATGAATTTGACACCAATACACTTTGATAACATTATGTCTTCAGTGTAATTTTTGCACTTTGCAGCTTCATCCCACATGCCTGATTGGACCCTTTGGCGGCCCACTTCTGGCGAATGGGCCCTATGTTTGACACCCTTGTATAAGACGATAACAGACAGTTGAAGTGCAGGTGTCATGTCCGCTGGTCGGACAGTATTCAACTGTTTTATCGCTCTTGGTGTTTTATTCTTGTGTTGTGTCAGTGAAGTGTCCTATGCCAGCTGTCAGAGGGAGCAGTTTGAGGAGGTGCTTCACCTCTGCTCCAACATCTGGACACGTAAATGTCCTCCAGCTGTGTTTCCATGTTGTTTGAGCCGTCCCGATGACCCACTGCGGAGCTTTATGCTTTCCTTTTATTGTGTATCAGGCTTTAGTTCACAAGTAGATCCTGGAGCATCGCTGTCCTCAGCCTCCTCAAAAAGTACACACTACGGGAAAATAGAGGGAATAGAATAGAATAGAATAGCATAGAATAGAACAGGATAGAATAGAATAGTATAGAATAGCATAGAATAGAATAGAATAGAATAGAATAGAATAGAATAGCATAAAGTATATTTTTATTGTCACTGTCACAAGAAGAATGAATTATGTTTGTGCCTGTTGGAGTTATTTATCCCCTTGTTGTTATGGAACTTCATTATGACCTCTAGTGTGGTCTTTACTGGTAAAATACCACCAGACTTTAGATTGAACTGATTCAAAGTACAGAAATGACCTGATGACGCATTTGACCTAATGACAATAATGTGGAACTGATGAGATGAATCATTAAGCAAACAGACGACTGATTCCCCCAAAAAAATGAGCTACTGAGACCCAGTTCTCGATTCCCATCCTGATTCAAGACAGTAATATTTTAGGATTTGATAAGAAAACTGTGTTAACCCTTGGTTGGTCACGTGGCCTATTCAAACATGAATGGTCACGTGGGGTGTATGCACACCCCAATGCTAAA
>JAPQRQ010052044.1:0-19412 GCA_037367365.1 Apogon talboti | reverse complement strand
TGTTAATTAATTCTAAATAATTATATTACCAGTAGTATATTATTATTATTATTATTATTATTATTAATATTATTATTATTATTATTATTATTATTATTATTAATAATAATAATAATAATAATAATAACAACAACAATTTTTATTATCAGATGAAATTGAAGAACTTTGTGTGTGTGTGTGTGTGTGTGTGTGGTCAGAGGTGATCAGATCTGGATCATGTGAGGTCATTTATTTCATATGGAGGATTTGTGTGAATTTATGAAGTTTAATTTTTTGCATTTTACATACTTAATATTTTTAATGTATTGTTTTTCTTTTTATTTTAACTTGATTTTATGAGCTTTATTTTATTTATTTTTGAGCAGTTTTTGGTGACTAACTGTGTTCTGCCTGTGAGCTCCATTTGTGTGTCTATGGTGAAAGAGTTGCCTGAATTTCCTGTCAATTGTATGGCTGTTCCTCTTTGAAGCTTTAATCAGTGCTCTTCTCACCAACTGCACCTCACACACAGCAGAGGGGCCGTTACCATGGTGATGAACATTCCAGGACAGACACAGAGCAGAGAGACATGCTGCTTTCTGCCTCAAAGAGACTGTGGAACAGCTCCAGAAAAACTGCTAATTACGAGAAAACCATAAATGCTAGGTGAAAACTAAAATGACCATGAGTGGCAGAAGAACCTGGGGATTACGAATATGTAATTTTTTTGTCCGTACTGTGACAAATGACGAAACTACGGCAGTGGAAAAACAGTGGGTTCTCCAGGTGAAGAAATCTTCCAATTACATTAATTTAAATGGGGGAGAAGAAGGGATTATGCGCCTAAACTCCTGGCTGCCATTTGATTTTAAAAAGGGTTAGGTCTTCAATCATGGGTTCATATGAAGCCCAGGACCTGTGGCTACATTTTGGGGAAACATCATTCGCCTCCTATGTATTGTTTGGCTGGGAGGGCGAGTTGTTTAGAGAAGTTTCAGATGAATTTTCACTTCCTCGCCAACTCTAAATTCCTTCATCTCCACTCTAAGAAAGCAGATTTTGACTGAACCAAGGGGGTTTTGAAGACTTGCCTATCAAAATCCATAAACCCCATCCTCATACCAAATACATTCCTGCAGAGAGGACAAAAATGCCTGCATTTTAAAGTTTAAATGAAGTCTCTAGGTGAAAGTATGGTGAAACAGTAGCAGTGGGGAAAAAGGCAACTTTTCTGCCAGATCTTTTTCTCTCCCCATTCATTTCTATTGGGATTTTTTCATATGTTTTTTGCAAATAACTCTGCGAAAAATTTGCTAATCTCTACCAGGAGTCATAGCACATGTCATGCGATGAAACCACATGATTCGATATATAATTTGCAGGGGTTTTCTTAAAGCCCTAGGAGGAGTAGCACGGCAAAATTTTGTCCGGAAGATGAAGAATAAGAAATGGGCGGGAGAGCAATAGGTGTTCGGGGCATGTATGCCCCTGAGCCGCTAAAAAATAATAAGCAGTGACTGTGGGTACGTGGACTTAGTCAAACATGATAGTGACAGAAAAATAACATGGGAGTGAATGAGAGAAAAATGGACACACTGTGCACTTAGAGGCCTATAGATCAAAACCAAAACGTTTTAAGATTAACATGTGAATAGTCTTTGAAAGAAAAGAGTTTTTCTAACATTTTGATATATAAATTGTTGTTGAAATTAATTCTGGGGAAGCAGTTCATTTAATTGTGTTAAGTTTCCTCATAGAGACAGATTTAGTGTTGACCATCGCTTTACATCAGTGTTTCTCAACGGTGGCGGTACTGTTGGGACACTGTCGGGGGGCATTTGGAACGTAAAAGCTGGGGGCTGGGGGGCTGGGGGGTGGCTGAGACCGAAATTGGGGGCATTAGATTGTATAAATATCAAGCGGCATTTCGTGTCAATGGAGACAGTGTCCCCACCCTCCTCTGTAATAAGGTACATTGCAGTACCTATCGAGCTCCCTCTCCCCGCTCAACAATTTGTTTCAGAGCACGACAATGCTCCCCCCCACACACACAAAATTTGTTTCGGGGCAGCAGGAGGCTCATAATGACGTAAAGGGACGTTTGGTCAAAAAAGGCTGAGAACCACTGCATTCAAGGATCACAGTTCACTTAATAATATTCTCAACTTTAGGTGGAAACAAAATACCCAGATACTTGAGCCCTTTCTTTGGCCAATCAAATCTGCCTGTTTCAAAGAGTGTTTTTGGACAGTATCTTGTCAATGAGAGGGCCTCAGACTTATCCCAGTTGATCTTATATTCTGAAATCTGTGAAAATCTATTAATTGTGTTTAATAGTGAACATATCGATACGGCAGGTATGGACACGTTGCCAAGTGATGTCACGCGCACGTGATTTTTTGCTCTGCCTCCAACTGGGGGGCAAAAAGACTCTGCTCCTCCAGCATCCTACATTGGTTTTAGCAGTAAAGATGTCAAAAAACCACTAAATTTAAATACAGCCGTAACATATTAACAATTGAATAATCTATCAATATGGTTAACACTTGTAGCGCTGTAGGATGGACAAACAGACCAAAGAAGGACAGCAATGTTACATTTCACAGGGAAACCCTAAAACGAATGACACCAATAAGGAATGACAGTAGTGGTCTGGTACATGTACGCCCAACAAACAATGATGGTGGTTGTTCTGGTAGGTAAAATAACCTCTCCCTCCAGTTTATACTTCTGTCATTCGGTATACATATACATTACCTACCAAAACGATGTAGAGCCCTGCACGAGCCACATATTTCTGTCCGAGCTCGACACAATTGAGTCTGAACCCGGCCCGAATCCGACAGGCACTTCAATGTTTGTGTCCCAAACCGACCCAAACCCGATCAGTTAAATCCAGTTGTTCCCATATGTAGATTGTCATTAAATTCACTTGTTTACACATTTGTGGTATCTGAACATTATTAAATAACAACTTGTGCAACACACACATAAAGATGACGTGACCGAACCCAAATAGCACTCCTAAATTTTTGTCCGAACCTGGCCCAACCTGTCGGGTCCTGTCGGACTCGGTTTGGGTTGCAGTCCTCTATTCTGTGGACTGTCAACCCACAGTTTGTCAGCCATTTGAAACGGGTCTGGAAGCTTTTCGCTAAATACTATTAGCTTTGCGTTGTACCTTTCGCGATCATCAGCACAAAGGTGATCTAAACTAGTCATATGTATGTCTTTGATTTTCCTTTTTGAGCAGATATTTCTAAAACGGCAGTGGTTGTTTTGCTACGTTTTGTTATTAGCTGGAGCGGTGCTTTGCCCTCCATCGTACTGCGCATGTGCGGGATTACTGGACATAAACAATAACATGCAACGTGTCCATAGATGGCTCTGAAACCAGCAGCAAAATATCATCTGTCAACATCCATAGTTTGTGGGTAGAACCATTATACTTCACTCTGTCCTCAGTGACTCTGCAGGGGTTCCATCATCAAACAGAATAATAGGGGGTTCAGTGGGGGTCCCTCAGGTGTACCCATGCTTAACTCCAAATATGACCAAATGGAGCCTGCAGTTTGTACTGCAGCTTCTGGCCTATCGTGTAATAGATGAACCCATTTAATAAAACTTCTACAGCTTTAAATGTAAACGCCCGCCCTGTCAAAGGCTTCAGCATCCAGAGACACTGCAGCAGTGGGACAGTTCCAACTGGAGAGTGCCACCAGTGTATTCATAAGGCCTCTAATATTCTCTGCACAGCTACGTCCCTGGATAAATCCCACCTGATCTTCATGTTTTAAGCTGCTCATCAGCTGTGACTCTGATGACCTGCCAACGTCTCCTCCTTGGAAACATGTCTCCTATCTTCCTCATAGTGTTGTGAGGGTCCTCTATATAGATTCACACATATGGTTTCTATCTGTGGTATTGGCTTGATTTGCCCGCCCTCTGTTCTAACCGCTGTCATCATCCATCATCCTTCCTTCTGTTTTGACCATTTAACTATAGTTTTCCTAATTCTTCACCTGATTCCTAATATCTCATCCTGAATAGGGAGAATTGCCCTCTCTGTGACAGTATACAATTATATTCATGTTGGAGTTGTGTTAGTACTCTGAAGCCCTCAGGGCTAATGTTCTTTTTTTAATTTGGTTTCTAATGTCTCCATCTCAGTCTGTTTTGGATCGTTCCTTTTTTCCAATAAGCGGCGTGTTGTGTACTATAACTCTTAGGACCACCTTTAACCCAGGTAATCCCTGCAGAGGGCGTGGTGAGTAGGTTTAACTGAATGGAATTGTGTATTTGATTTCTTAGTGCCTCTTTAAATTCAGATTCTTGTAAGAGGGATGAGTTAAGTCTCCATCTCAGCATTCGTATCCTGTCACTAAAAGGCGTTAATACCAAGCTAACCAACATGTGACCAGAGGTCACAATGTTTCCAATAGAGCAGTCAATCACTGAATGGAGGAGATCTTTTGACATAAGAAAGAAATCAGTACGGGAAAATGTTGTATGTGGAGCTGAGGAAAAGGATTCAAAAGCCTCCACACATCAATGGGCCCAGGGCCTCCACCATCCCCTCAGTACTAAGACCACCATGGGCATCCTAACTGAGCATGTTGTTCTACCATCAAGAACATGGTCATGACCAAACAGATCTGTGGATCTGTTAACTCCAGTTCATGGGACTGAATGAAAGTTAAAGTTATGTTGGAGAAGCACGTACATTTAATGAACGTCCAGAGGTCGACAGACGTAAATCTACAATGTGTTCAAAGATAAACGGGGCAGAAACAGGCTTCACTAAGAAACTCTGAGAATATGGACGAATGTTTGTAACAAACAATTCTGAGTCAAACCAGAGAAATGTGGAAACTGAAAAGAATTCTGAGTCAAACCAGAGAAATGTTTTTCACTGCCGCCTTAAAAGTCTATAACCATCAGATGGATGAAACCAGAACCTCCCTCATACAATATTTGGATTCAAAAAGTTTGGGATATTTATAAAATGGAGCAGATCACATTCTCACTAAGACTTCAGAAAGCCACCTTTACTAAAAGATGGGAACCTATGCTACCCTTATTGATGCAATGATAATATTTGTTAATGATGTATATCCTCTAGCTGTATACCATATAGCTATCACCCTGCTTCTGACAAGGATTTATACATAACTTTTCATTCTGAAGTGGACATTATTTATTTATTTGCTATGACTGTTATTATTTTCTTTGATTTCCATTCTGTACCACTTAAAGAAGTTTGCAAAATTATATATACAGCTGAGAAAAAGGAAAAGGAAGTTATTGAAATGTATTTAAATGAAGACACTATATTGTCCTGATAAAAATGATAATTTAATAAAAACTAAGTAAAAAAAAAAAAAGATCATAATTCGACACTGTACCTGGCTGAGAAGAGACGACCCTGCGCTAAGAAGCATCTTCACACAGGACAGCTTGTCTGCAGCCATGGTCTGAAGGTTGACGTCAGCCAGGCCACTTGCAGATAACGCCTTCGTGGCGATGCTGTGAGAAATGGCTCCACAGTGAAGCGCTGTCATGCCTAAAGCAGATAAGAAGAAGACACATTTATGTTAGTTACAACAGAAGGGTCTTATATATGCCTATGTGTGATTTTTATATGGTAAAGAGACCGGCTCTCACAAAGCAAAATGTGGAACAAAGAGTATATTTATGAGGAACACTGCTCTAACATAGGATAGTCTTAGATGTTGCTGTGCATCCATGTATCTACCCCTATCCCCCCCTCCCCCCTTCCCAATCTTTCTTTCCCTCTCTCTCTTTCACTTGCTTTACCCTCTCTTTTTAACCCCAACTGGTTAAGGCAGATGACCATCTACCAGGAGCTGGGGTCTGCTCCAGGTTTCTGCCTGTTAAAAGGAAGTTTTTCCTCGCCACTGTTTGCTCCTGCAGGATTCTGTAGGGTTTCTGTAAATTGGCTTGAGAGTCTGGTTTAGACCAGCTCTATATGTAAAGTGTCATGAGATAACTTCTGTTATGATTTGGCGCTATATGAATAAAATTTGATTTGATTTAGATTTTAATGTCTGTTAAACTCATGGATTATGAATAATAATACAATAACAATCCTGAATCTGTTCATCTGTCATTCTGATGCATTACAGCACTCGAAAAGTATATCAATTATGCATATTGTTGACCACTAAACACAAGTTTCTTCTTCCTGTTTGGGAGTGAGAATTCAGATTTCACACAAACTTACTATTAAATAAATTGACAATATTTTCCCTCCTTAAAATAGAAAATAGCATTACTGCAAAGTGTGGATATTAATAAATATTTTTAGTTGTAATCATTTCAGTGTCCAGTTAAAACATTTGTAAGGAAATTAATCAACCATAAAAGTCATATTATATTGTTGAACTGTTACTCATTAGATTGAATAGAGTAACTTGAAGTATGTAACATATTATATCTCAAAACAACACTACTCCTGATGTTTCCAGAATAGATGCATGAATCTGCATTCTCTTTTGCAGATTTTGCATGTAACTCTAACTCTGATCTCCTTGTGCCTGAATTGTATTTGCAAATGCACCTCTGGGTTTAACATTTGCACAAAGGTGCAGCTGAACTGGTGTAACTTAAATGTACCTTCAAAATTCCGCGCCTCCAAGTTAACAGCAGGTCGACTGGTCAGAATTTCCTGCAGAAAAAGAATTTCTGTTAAAGTCCGCTGCCAACACACGCCTGGCCTCCTGCTTTTAACCTGATGAAAGAAAAACCAACCCTTTTTTTTTTTTTACCTGGAGAACCCCTGGAAAGCCGTCGTTGGCGGCCAGATGAAGAGCAGTCTGTCCCTTAATATCACAGGCGTTGATGTCTGCTCCTAATGACAGCAGGTCTCGCACAATCGCTGGCTGGTTTGCCGTCACCGCCACCAGTAAAGCAGTCTGCATGAGCACGCATTTAAAGGAATTCTCAACTCGGTTTTAAGAGAACATTCGCATTTGCTTCGGAAGATTTGTCTTTTTTTCATTCATGCTGTACCTTTCCCTTGTGTTCTTTGGCATCAAGCCTCCCTAAACCCGTCAGCCTCTCTGCAGCAGCGTAGGCACACTCCCTGAGACCCTTGGCAGTGTAGATGTGCAGGATGCTGACAGAACAAGAACGCATGATAGATTAGATTTTAATGAGCCGCAAAAATCATGCAACGCTTTTACACTATTCCCTTTCAGAGTTAAGTTTATCTTTCCATTTTATCTGGGTTTCTGATCATCCAGCGTGAATGGGCTGACTCACTGAAATCTTTAGTTTCAGTGAATCTTTCGAGGATTACTTAATGACACGTGGCTCTCACTCTCGGCTTACAACTGAAAAGGAAACTCTTGCATAAGTGAAATTATAATGCATACTCACATATGCTCTTTTACAGAACTTACATAGTAGTATCAGTATTAGATATTTCAATTCTTACTCTAACAGGTGCAGAATGAAAACCTGTTAGATTGTGCTGCTTGTGTTATATTAATGTAATTTAATATTAATTTCACAGAAATGTGATACGGCTCATATTTGTCTGTTGGCGCACGCTAGCAAACACAACATAATGAAAATACTGAAACACAAGTAAGCCTCAATACACTCACACAGATCAATATAATATCATTTACTTAGAAATCATAGAGGTGTATTTTTATTAGTAATTGTAGAAAGTTAAACAGCAACTTTTTACATTCAACTGTTAGTTGTTTTCACATTCACTAAATCCCCTATAGTCACACCACCCTGTATCACAGCTTTGCATGGACTTAAGTCAGCCTGTCTTATCTTTTCTTCTGAATTCCATTACAGTGAGCTGAAACTCTACTTAACTTTATGACATTTCCACTTTTTTTCACGTCTGAGGTACTCACGTATCTCCGTCCTCGTCCTGCCCGGTGGCTCTGCTGTAGTCCATTCCACTCAGCAGCATCCTGGCTTCTTCCAGCTTGGCAGCATCCAGAGGAGTTCCAATACTCATCTGTGTGATCTGACTGGTGTCCAGAAGTGGCCAAGATGGACCCAAACTGGGATCTGGGACTGTCAGTGGGCACTCCTGCTGGATATAGAACAGAATAGAATAGAATAGAATAGAATAGAATAGAATAGAATAGAATAGAATAGAATAGAATAGAATAGAATATTCAAGGTGTCCAGTTGCTCACATAAAATGCACAATATCACAACGATGCAACAATTATGTACAGGAATATATAAATATAGATGTTGCATAGTAATATAAAAAGTACAACAGTAGTAAATTAAAATAAAAAAATATATATATAAAATAAAATAATTATAACCCTTGATTGTGCTTCACTGTGTTTTTATTATTGTTACTTAATCTTCTTATAATGGAGTCCAAGATAATATTTACTTCACTACTTTAGTTCAATACTTTAGCTGAAATCAGTCAACAGTATAACATTAAGTGCATGATTGTTGCAGCAGAATTAAAAGTCAATCTTACATAAGTCTGGGGTATTGTATCTCCAAACGTTTGCGGCTGTGCGCCATAGTCTGATGTCATTGGAAGATTGTAAGCATAGCTGGGTCCTGGCTGGTTCAGGTAATAACTGAATGGAGGTTCTGTTGCAGAGGTCCACGGCTCATAGCTCACTGCCATGTCTGAGTAGCTGTTTGAAGCACCTGGAATGAAATGAAGTAGAGTTATTCATCACTGATAACTCAATCTGTGATGGATAATACATGCTCGGAATTTTCAAGTTACCTGTGCAGGTAAATGATTCCAATGACGACAGATGCTGAAAGAGACGTCAGAGAAAATGATCATATCTGTATACTTCATATATCCGCAGAGGCGTCGGGATGTTCAGTGTGGCGTCTTACTGTTACGGTGGTCGGAGGAACAGGACTCGTGCTGGCTGCTGAACAGGACGGTGGCACCGATGACGTTCCACGCTTCCTCTTCTGCTCCAAGAGTTTCTTGACTGTGGGCAGAGTGCAACACGGCTTCTCCTTCGGCGCTGAAATAAAACAAAATGATGTAAGAATGGGGTGAGTCACGTGTTTTCTTCGAAAATCCTGAGTAAATTGCCGTCACATTTAGCTGAAGAACAAAGACATTAGAAAAAAAACAAGATTTCATTTACATACTCTTTACCTTAGAAAGTTCAACAATAAATTGGGAGATCTTATTAAATATTAATCAGCAATTTTACCCACAAAGACCCAGTGCTACTTTTGTGGTACTTCCCAAATGACTTTTTTTCCCTCTATATTTAACATTTCTTACGTGATTTGTCACCAATTATTATGTATTTGGCATTTTTCCAGTGAAAATCAGGTATTTTCCAATATTTTATTCACTGTTCATGTAGCTAATCATAAAAGCTCAGATTAAACTTGAGGATTATTATACCAAAAACTGAAGAAAAAGTGACTTTTTCAGCAAAATATGTCATTAACTGAGCATAAAACAAGTGTCTATGACCACTGTCATTGATAAAACTCCAAGGGTTTTACTGGGGAATCAATGTTGTAGAAGATGACGGTGTTTCCACGTTCACTACGGAGCCTCTGAACGTCCAAATGGGTCATATCTGATGACCATGAAAAGATGATAAACTGCATTTTACACCAATTATTTACATGAATTAATAGGATTAGTGGATTAACAGGTATTATACATTTTAGATCAGTAGATGGTTTTGGTCCCTAGTGGATGTTTGGGTCTTTAAGGGTTAAGCCACACTAAAATCTATAGCCCTGACTGTACAAAAATTAAAAACCAACAAAAAAGTCATAATGCATAGAAATGAAACAAATCAAATGTCTTCATGACATCATTCAAAGATGGAAAATATGTGTTAAAGGCAGCTTTAAAAATCTAAAAAAAAAAGAGGAAAGACACTGACAGATTCTTCCATGGAAGGAACTACAATAGTCAAGATAAGAGGAAACACAGACATGTAGTGTGCTTTCCAAATCTTAAATAGACAGGACAGGTTTTAATGTTATAATCTGAAGGAAATGTCCCAAACTGGTGTTGATGACAGATTTGGTTCAGTTATCAAATTAAATATGAAAGCAGAATAATCAAATATACAGAGATAACGCCTGAATTTATTCAAATGTCTTTTTTTTCTTTCCCAATGAGGTTATGATTTTTCTCCAAATGTCCTTCCACTTTTAATGTCCATGAATCGTGAAATATGCCAATTCTCACACACAAATAAAATGACATGGACGTCACATTACAATCAGCCTCTATGTGTCTGCAGGCGTCTCTTATTTCCTGTTGGTGAAACATTTGCATTTTGTATCTAAATTGCATTTTGACAGTAAATTGTCAATGAGCCAAATGTCCTCAGGCAGGTTTAACAGCACAGAGACATGTAACATTAACATGACAGGCTTTGAGCATCAATTTGTATTCATGATATAAACCTGAACAAAAAATTATAAAACTGACAAAAAAAAGAAGGTTTTCTCATTCGTTTTAGTTTTCCTTTTCCCTTTTTTAAATACAATACATTAGCCAAAATCATCCATTATACTATGAGTATGTTTTCCCCCTGCTGATACAGAAGTATCATTTCCATTTAACGGGTAGAGGAAATGAGAAAAAATAGGAAAAAAACATTACAAAACAGAATTCTGATGTTTCCAGAAGATGATGTGACCACACAGGTTGTTTCCTCAAAAACTGCACCCCACACGTGAAAGATAAAGTGATATTTCCACCCTGTGCGTGGAACCGGTGTAAGATAAACCTCCTCCATTAGGAACAGAGACTGTGTGGCCATGTAAACCAAACAGATTCATCAGAAAACCTTAGCATGGGATTGCCACTGCTTATTTTCTATGACATCTTCCTGTCTGACTCCGTTACGCGAACAGCAACGCAAACCACATCTTCCTGCCTTTGGTGTGTCACAGGCCCGTCACCCTGACACGTGTAGCTGTCTTGTGCTTTCTGTTGCACCTACATGTCTGGAAGGCACAACAGGCGGGGACAGAAGCAGGGTGACATCTTCTTTTGTCACTTCTTTCTTTGTCTTTTCTGCCTGTGAGTGTTGACGGCTGCGGTGCGCCGCGCAGGGACAGACAGTCCTAGTTATCAGAGCAAATACAAAGAAGGCGTACTTCTAAAAACGACATGCAAATAAGACAAGTGACACAGAAATAAGACCTCCAGGTTAGATTTTTTTCTCGCCGGTGAGTCTTGTCGTCTCTCTGCTTAAAAACAACAGTGTCACCTGGAGCTGAAAACCCGTCCCAAATAATAAGCCCCTGTGTTGTGTGGCGTGACGTTCTTCACAATAAATGTCACTTTATCAGAATAATGACATCAGTCTGTACCACTACAGGTTTCATTTTCAAGTTCACAAGGTGTTACTATAGGTTAGTCAACCCTGACTCATTTGATCTTTATAATCAAATGTCACCTCTGGCCTTTTTTCAGATGATGCACTAATGTGACATGCACCTAAGTTGTGCTGAAGTAAAGGTCTGTTATATCAGCGGAGGGAAACCGGAGGTGAAGGAAATGACAGAAACAGAGGACATCTTAGCTATGAGTTTACTCTAACTGCCCACACACCGCGACAGGCTACTCTGTCTGATGTGCTGTATTCAAATCGGCCTGTGGAAACCCCTGGACATTGAGTCATGTGCGTGGGAGGTTGGGGATTCCGACGACCTTTCTCTTTTGGCTCAGTCCTCAGACCCAGCACAGGCCGAACATGTTTCCTCTTTTTGTGGTTAAACAGAGACAGCACACAAGAGAAACTACGTAGCCGGTCAGAGCGTGAACAAAGAAAGTTAAGCAAAACAAGTGTCACCCTCAGAGAGCCTGCATGTCGAGCTTTCATCAAAAGAGGAATTGAAAACCAGTGGGTATGGGTGGGGGCATGTTAGGGTTTCCCCAAATAATGCCCCGACTCTTGGATTCACCAGAAATATGGGTTCATTCATTGAAAAGTGAGAGATAGTGATGTACTCGAACGCATTATTCAAATGACTATAATAATATACAGCCCCAAAACCCGCACATAATAGAGAAGAGAGATTTAATCTAATACACAAATCTAGATCTGTTGGATTGTGTATTTTTTTTCTTATTTTTCTCTCATATTTCATTTTTCACTTGTTTGTGGGGGGGGTTTTCTACTTGTCTTTTCCCCTGCACTTGCTTGTTGTATGTTACTGCTGTTAACTGGTGAGTTTCCCCATGGTGGGATAACTAAAGTCTTATCTTATTGTAAAATAACATTAAATCAGAGTGGGAGTTCATGTTAGGTTGCTTTTCATCTGACAAAGTGTTTAAGTTGACACAAAATGTATAAGTAAGTAGTAAGTAAAAGTATTTACAAGTGGTAAATGTAGCAATATACACTGGAATAATTCAGTTTTCAGACACAATCCTCTTTTTATTCCTATTTATACACATCAGTAACACCTTTTATCAGGTGCAATGAGTCCCCTTTGACACTTTGTCACAATCAATTCATGAGGTGAAAATATTTTATTCTAACACTATGGGCAACAGTGTAAATAAATCAAAAGTCAATGTGAATTTGTATTTAGAGTGTTTCGACATTAAGATGTTATAATGAATGATGTTATAATGAATGCTGTAAGTTGAAAATATCCAACAATACTTTTCTAACTTGACAAATTAGTTATTCAAGTTCTTACTAAGTTCTTATCTAAGACATGTCAATAAAATCCTGCAAAGTAAGTGATAATACTGTTGTTTTTGGTGTAATAAATAAAGCATAATCGTTCATACTCACATTTATCAAAGTGCATGTCAGAAGCGGTTTTGCCCTGGAGTATTCAACAGTTCCTCCCTTCGTCTGGTAAAAAAAATAAACTGGTGAAAAGGACCGTAGTCGTGATAGAAATCTGAGGGGTCCGTGATGTTCGCGTCTCTCGGAGTGTGTGTGACTTGTTGTCTTATCACTTGTTGCTTGTACACAGAGAGCACGTTGTTCCCCAACACCGCCCCCGGCTGGTCCACGCCCTCCGGCAAAGGGGAAGCCACAGCCACAACGCGTCACGACACGACAAAAACACTACAACAGGGGTGTCAAATATACGGCCCGCGGACCAAAAACCGGCCCACCGAAGGGTCCGATCCGGTCCGCGGGTGCAAATGCAAGAATTACACTGAAGATATTAACAGTCGAAATATTTTAGTTTAGGGGCCAACATACACCAGTAAAATTATCAGCATAATGACCTATAAATGATGACAACCACAAAATTTCCCCGTTGTTTTAGTGTGAAAAAAGTAAAATTACATGATGAAAATATTTACATTTACACAAAAAAGTTGAATTATCCTAACAACCATGAATACCCTGAAATTTCTCAAGAATAATATGTGGAATTGTAACAATGTTATGCCTGAATGTTTTGTGCTTTTGTAGATCCACTGTGATATGTGAGTTGTAATGTACATGTGTAAATAAGAAGCTGAGGCATAATATTATTAAAATTTCACTTTTAAATTTTTTGCATGAAAACAAAGAATGATGTAATACATGTAAAAAAAAATTTAACTACATAAAAGACACATGATGACAAAAACAACATAAAAGATGTACAAAGATACTAGAGGACATGATATAAAAGGTAAAAGGAGACAAAAACAATATATAAAAACATTGAAATGAATTAAAAGATTCAAGAACACAAAAAATGATGTAAGAGACATTGCAAACCTAAGAGTATGTAAAAAACACAAGAAGTCAAAAACCACAAAGGTGGCATTAAAAGATGAAAACAATATAAATAACACAAGAGGACACAAATGCTATAAAAGATGCAAAGACAGACATAATGGAAAAGGTAAATGAAGAAAATAATGGAAAAGATGTTGGAAGATTAAAGTGAATTAAAATACTTAAAAATGAAGATAAAAACAACCTAAAAGACATAGATAAGACTGAAACAATGTAAAAGACCCACAAAATATGCACAAAAATGACAGAGAACTAAACCATTATAATGATGGAATAAACACAACATGACCAAAAGGACATATAAAATTATATTTTCAGATACAGTGTTTTGACTGTGGGAAAAGTCAATAAACATAGATTTCTTTGGGTCTTGAGCTGAAAATGTTAAGAAACCAGTGATACAATGTTAAATGATGTATTATTATATTATTATTATTATTGTTATTATTATTATTATTATTATTATTATTATTATTATTATTATTATTATTATCACAGGATGAATGTAGAGAGGAAGGAGACAGTAATCAGCTTCCTTACAATACTAAGCATGTACAGTATGGTATATATTCTATAAGTACTACAGAATCTATGAAATATAAGGAAAGATGCTACATGAAATGAAAATGCATGAATACCACAACAAATCAGTGTCTGCAATATGAACCTTCAATCAGTCATCAGTGCAAAATGTTGACATATATAACTTTAATAGTCATATAATGAAAATGAAAAAAAGGATTATTTTTTTATTTTAAGGGAGCTAGTTTGTATATCTCCTTTTATTTAATAAAAATGTCATGATATATTCTAAGTACAATCCACAATAGTCCATCATTCAGACCTTATTTTTAGTTTTCAATTGAGTTATTTTATGTTAATATAAAGTTATTTTGACCCTAACAGATGAAATAAGCCCACAGACATTGAAACCTAAACACGTGTCTTTTTAAAAATTAAATAGAACCCCTGTTAAAATCTAAGTAAATAAAATACATGCAAATGAAATTTGGTTTTCCCAAATGATGAGAAACTTGATTAAGGCAAGAGTAGTTCATTTATATAGTGGATTTCATACAAAAGCACTGTACTGTGTCTTACATTAATACAAGGAACATAAAATAAAGGAAAATAGAGGAAAATAAAAACAAAAACATAATAGAAAATAAAGGAAGAGAATAAAGAGTATAGAACCAGAATAGTATCATAACAGAACAGAATTAAATAGAATATGTACATTAAAATATTTCAACATGAACTTGATAAATAGTTGTATCTGTGTCAGACAATTTGTTCAAAGAGGATGTCAACAATGAATTAATGAATGAAAGAATGAATGAATGGATGACAATAACAGAAAAATTACTGAAACAAAAAAATAATAAATGGAATAATGATAGAACTTGTAATAATTAAACAGTAAATGCTCAGGGTTTTGTCTTCAGGTGAGTTTTAATAAAAGAAAAACAAAACAACATTATTCCAATAATTACTGTCACTTAAAATAAAACCTCTCCATGCATTTGACTTCATTTAGAAACTTCCTTTGTGTGTTAATAATGAATATACAGTATTTCACTCCAGTGTTGACTCAGTTCCTCACTACATTACACATTTTCACCTTCAAACACACATGATTTGTTGGTTCTGAAAAACAACTTGTGTCAGTCAGAAGGAAAGTGAGAGTTGAATCCCGGGGTCTGGATTTTAATGGTAGGGTTTGTATTTGTTTACTTCGACTCATAGTTTTATCAAAATCTTTTACCCAATTTAGGTGCATCCTCTATGGAACCTTTGTGTCACTGATTTAGAAAAAATGTTTGACTTTTTTCAACCACAAATGTTTCCCAAATGGCTAAACATTTTAGTCAGCCAATGACATAAGAGAATACAGAGTTGGAGAAAATGGAGACCTGAAAAAACATTTAACAAAGATCCCGCTGGGTCTAAGAGAAAGGAAGGAGGGTATAATTCGATTGTAATTTTATTTTTAAGTGATCAAGTAAATTTAAAAAAAATTGAGTGAAATGTTTTAGTGAGAATATTTTTTAGCAGGTGTCCAGTTGTGGCTCTTGTCTGATCTCCAGTAACTAGAACCTGACTGATATGGGATTTTCAGGGCCGATACCGATATTGGGGGTTAAAAAAACGATATCCGATATATTGGCCGATATCCGATATAATGGCCGATAACCGATATATTGACCAATATATGAAATAAGAACATTGATATACACACGGCGGCTGTGGCTCAGTTGGTACAGCGGGTCGTTGAATGACCGAAGGGTTGGTGGTTTGAATCCTGGCTCTGACTGTCCACATGTTGAAATATCCTTGGGCAAGACACTGAACCCTAAATGTCTCCCAGTGGAGTTTGGCAGCACCTTGGATGGCAGCAGCCGCCCACTGGTGTATGAGTGTGTGTGGATGGGTGAATGAGAGGCAATGTAAAGTGCTTTGGGCACCATGAAGGTGTGGAAAAGTGCTATATAAGTGCTGTCCATTTACCATCTACACAGGATATATACTGTACATGAACACAAATTCTTATAATACCCAAACTATGATTCAAAACTAAGATGCAGAACACTACTAAATTTAAATAATTAGCATAGAATTAGATACTATAGTTGACCATTTTAAAATAAAAACAAAACACTGCATTCAGCTGAAAGTTATCATACGTAGACTAATATGATCATACATAGGCTAATGTGAGGTGTTTTTAAACTAATACATTAAGTGGTTTTAAAAGGCTTATTCACAAAAACATCTTATCGATTAGTCATATTTAGTACCTATTGAAAAGTTCCATCTGCAGAAATTTGGGTATTTGTAAACAGCTCAAAAGCACATGCTGGCTGCGCCACCCGGCTCCCTTATGTTTTCGGCATTTCGGGGGGAGAGAGACGGGGGCGCAAGAGGGGGCAATGCCCCCACTAAACGAACATCCTTCCCCCCTCAAATGAAATTTTGCCAAGTTTCAGGAGGTAGAGAAAAGGTAAATGAGCCTCACAACAGCTGGAGACGGAAAGGAATTAGTAACGCTTGTTAAGTTTCACTTTCACTTTGCGCATACCCATTCTGAGGTACGCGCAGCACCTCCGCGCAGCCCCGTGTGTCCCCCCCTCACAGAATAGGTAGGACTGAAACAGGCCGACCCGCAGGCGCACCCCACTCCCCCCATTACACACTGCCACACCAAGAGATTCCACAAGAAACACTGGTTTTAAGAAAACGCCGAGAGATAGTGATGGTTTGTGCAAGGTGCCTCGGAAAAAATGGGTGCAGCATAAAAAAAGTTAATACATCGGTTACATATTGACCGATATTGATTAATCGGCAGTACGCTATAATCGGCCGGATTATAGCGTACTGCCCTGAAATACTTGAATTTGTGAAAGGAAGAAGGCTTCTCATAGCCTGTTTTTGTTCCTTACTCTGTACAAGGCTTTATATTGTTTATTAATCGGTCGGGCTCTACCAGTAACGTATTTTCATTGAAAACGAAGAGATGTACTTGAACGCATCATTCAAACTATAACAATATACAGTTCAAAAGCCTGCACATAATAGAGAAGAGAGATCTAATCTACAAATATAGATCTGCTAGATCATAAAGTAACATTAAATCAGAGTGGGAGTTCATGTTAGGTTTGTTTTAATCTGACAAAGTGTTTAAATTGACACAAAATGTATAAGTAAGTAGTAAGTAACCGTATTTAGAAGTGATAAATGTAGTCATACACTGGAATAATTCCGTTTTCAGACACATTCCTCTTTTTATTCCTGTTTATACACATCAGTAACACCTTTCACCAGATTCAATGAGTCCCAGTTACGCTTTGTCACAATCATTTCATGAGAAGAGGTGAAAATATTTTATTCCAACATTATGGCCAACAGTGTAAATAAATCAAAAGTCAATGTAAAGTGGTATTTAAAGTGTTTCAACATTAAGATTATTGTGGTGTTATAATGACTGCTGAAAGTTGAAAACATACGTCAAAAGTTTTCTAACTTAACAAAGTAATTATTCAATTTCTTTCTAAGTTATTACCTAAGTGACTTATTTCCTTTATTTATTTATTTATTTATTTTTTGCCAAATGCTACACTCAGACCTGGTACCTTTTTCTAAACTCATGTTCTTGTCATTCGTAGTCTACTTCTAGGTAAACCTACACATGCCTGTGGATTTTTTCCTACATGTACAATGACTGTTATAATGTTTTGGAAAGAGCGCCCCCACACATGAAGTACCAAACTTGAAGGTTACAAAGTGGTGAAACTTTACCAAGTTTGAGTCACTAATAAAGAAAGATTAAGTCATAATGTTGTTTGGCTGTAGTTTCCAAGATACAGTCTGGGGTGAAAATGTGAAATTTAGAGAATTAATGAGAATGGGTTTTACTCAAAAGGAATGTTTGTCTCAGAGCAAACAGATCTACTTCAAAACACTGTCTGTACATTATCATACATTCACTTTTCAGGCTCTGTCTAGTGGAAGATTAGAAATGTATTGTATAAGTGTACATAAACCAACATACATCATATCATATCATTTTCATTTGACATTTGTTTTCCAATACATCTTATTCAAGTATATCAGATTTAGAAAATTTAATCTCTGAGGCAAATCATTTTTAAACAAAAACAAATAGATATAAATAAAAAAAATTAAAAATTATAGACCAGTGTTATTTATTCGTTGACAGTTTTTTTTTTCCTGTTTTTTTTTTCAAACTCATTTAAGTTGTATGGGTTTCTGACCTCTGTTTTTAAACACACTCTACCAGACAAAATCAATTTCAGTCGTTAGTCGTCAGTCGTTTCCATTTCTAAAGTATAGCTATTATTTTAATGTGACCTCTCTTTAATTGCTCCAAACTAGGATTGTTAAACATATGGACCAAACCAGGCCTAATCCGGGCCACAGGATGAATTTGCAAAGTGCAAAAAATGACCATAAAGTTGAATGGTATATTTTTCAGTCATGGATGCCTGTTACTAAATGGTTTGTGCCTTTGTAGATCCACTGTGATCTCGAAGTTGTACTGTACATGTGTAAATGATAAGCTGAGGCATAATATTGCACTTGTTTTTCTTAAGAAATTTCAGGTTGTTCATGGTTGTTCGGGCTATTCACATTTTTTGTATTTTATATGTACTGTATAGTATATGTGTTTATATTTGTATGTGTTTATATTTGTATGTGACCCTTGAACAGATATGAATTTGACGTCCATGTTCCAAATACAGAACCTCACTGAATATACAGATGGATTTATGTTTGTTTATTTTTGTGTATATTCATCCATAAGTACATGGATGCTTTAATGTCACTTTATTGTGTGTATACAGTAAATTCTGAACTCTCAGACTCTGTGCTTATGTGCACTATACTGTAGAAGCAATCCAAGCATGCCCTGCACATACAGTATGCTGCTTATGAAGGCTCACAACTCCCTCTACTGTTTTAAAGGAGTAAAATCAACGTAAAGTAAAAAAGCAGGCACCGCTGCCCTAAAATGAAACTAATATGGGCGACACAGACATAGACCGTTAAAAGTTAAATAGCAAGAGACAAACAGATTTTGACAATATTCCTGAAAATACTTAAGAGTCTGGTTTAGACCAGCTCTATATGTAAAGTGTCATGAGATAACTTCTGTTATGATTTGGCGCTATATAA